>OZ024917.1:60780458-61049252 GCA_964017125.1 Flabesymbios commensalis | reverse complement strand
CAAATATAAAAACGGGACAATATTATTGACAAACGTACCCCAAAGTGTTTGTCAGGAGTGACCACCGTCGCCCTCCAGATACGATACTCAGTAATAAAACATCTGAAATAATTCGAATACACGACTTTAATAATATGATTAATATCGGACCGACATTGAATAGCGGCAATGTAGATAGTCTAAACATATTTATTCAGAGGATTACATAATAGCTACAAAAAGCTAATTGAGTGGTTTCCTCGAATTGAATAGAATACAATAGAAAGATAGGAAGAAAACAATGAATAATCACAAAATGCATGCCCATTGTAATACCTTATGATTATATGATAATTGAGTTGCCTTTGTTCACCAGTGGAGCGAAACAGAGTAGCAATAAGTTGTTACATAAATCTAGCTGAGTTGTGAATGAATTTTAAGACTTCAGTGGTGAGAAAAACATTGTTATTAACTGTTAGGTATAGACTACCACGTAGCAATGATTTGAGTGAAAGTGGGTAATCTGGAAAAAGAAAATTGTTATTGTTAATTGGAACTAAATAATTCTTGGCGTTGGTCTTGATAGTTTAAGCAGTCAAAGAAGTAGTGTTGTGGTGTTTCAGGAACAGCACTACAACTACATGAAGGGCTTTCGATACATGATTTGGTATATGAATGATCATTTAGGGACGAAAAATTTAGCCTGATTTGACATAGATTGATTTGGTCTGTTCTGTCGCCAATGTAGAATTGCATAGGCACTTTTGTTTTAACGCAGATGAATTTGAGTAATTTCGTTTTGAAACTGGATAAAACTGTGCATGAACGAATGTTGGCAGGTAATTTATTCCATAGACTCACAGAAGATGGTAAAAACGAGAGGCGAAACTGTTCAGATGTACAATAAAAAGTCTAAAATGTTTACACGTTTTAGATCTAGTAACTCTATGTTCACCGCCGCTCAAGTTGGACAAGGGACAAGCAGTTCTCTAGATAGGAGGGGCCTTGGTGATTAATGATTGAAAAGAATTTTAATAATTTATGAAATGTTCTTCTATTTTGCATTGTGCATAAACCACAATCTTTTAATAACAATTCGCGTGAGGTCCCTTTCTTCGCGCCTGTCACGAGACGTAATGCTGCATATTGTAAATTTTCAATCATCAACTTTTCTTGTTTAAAACAATAATCAAAAATTATGTCTGCGTATTCTAATAAAGGGCGTACAAAAGAAAGATAGCATCGAAAAAGTGCATATCTGCTCATAGAATATTTGAAGGCGCTTAAGAGGTGTATTCGCTTTTTTGCTTTATTAGTGAAAGATAGTATGTTTTCAGACCATCTCATTTTTTTAGTTAATATTAAACCAAGGTGTTTGTGAGAAGAAACCGACTTTAAATTGTTGCCATTTAGAATAATAGGGGGCAATAAAGTTGGTATTTGTTTTCTTGAAAATAGCATGCATACACATTTTTGTGGATTAAGGATAAAAAGCCAGTCTTTGCATCACTTTGATATTTTTTTCAAATATCTATTCAGTGTGTTAACGTACTTGTGATAGTTTTTGTCTATTTTTTGAAAAAGTGAGCAGTCATCAGCAAAAAGATAAATCACCGATTCAATGTCATCACACAAGTCATTAATGTATAAAAGAAACAGAAGTAGTCCAAGGACCGATCCTTGTGGAACACCAGCTGTAATCGGCCTCCACGTTGATTCGGCGTTTTGCATTATAACACGTTGTTCCCTACCGCCAAGATAACTTGCCATTAATTTAAGAAACGATCCATTTACACCATACCTATCTAATTTATATGATAAACCTTTTGGCCAAACCTTATCAAAAGCTTTGGAGAAATCTAGAAAAACCGCACATATTTCATTGCCTTTATCAAATTCAGAAAAAAATTCGTGACATATTTTTGTTAATTGATTCACCGTAGAATCCCTTGGAATAAAATCTGATTGTTTTTCAGAGAGCAGATTGTGTAATTTCAAAAACTGGTAAATATGAAAATGACTGTTTCAAATACTTTTGAAACAGATGACAAACGACTAATGGGCCTATAATTATTACAAAGGGTTAAATCACCACTTTTATGTAAAGAAATAACATGTGCCAAGCGCTTGGAAAAATGCCCGAGCGAATACAAATGTTAAAGAGTTTAGATAAAGGCCCTGCCAGAACACGACTCGATTCTTTTAAGATTATGTTACAAATTTGGTCTGGTCCAGCTGCTTTATTTATATTTAAAGTATTTAAAATTTTAAAGACTTCCGACAATTCAACAGTTTTAATCGGTATGTTAGTATTACAAAAACGAGGAAGATAAGGGATGCGTACATTAGATTCGTCAATGCTCGATTGTTTTATGAAGTAATCGTTAAATAAGTCAGCTTTTTTTAGATTATCACTAATTAATTCCCCGTTAATAGATAAGGGAGAGTTTATTACATGTTTCTTGTCCATTAATGTTTTACATGTATGCCAAGTTAAGTTAATTTCGTTTAGTTTTTGAAAAAAGCTAAGTTCGTACTCAAGTTCGACATAAAAATGACGCAACCTTAAATTATCAGGTTCTCGGCGCCACCGATGAAACATTCTATTTCTGCGCGTAATTAATCGCCTTAGGTCGCCTGAAAACCAGGGCTTATCTTTAGGCCTAACAGTAATATCGTATCGAGGGATACATGACTCTGCTGCCTGAATTATATTTTCCATAAAAATAGAAGTTGTCTCGTTTACGTCATTTTTCGATAAAATTTCATTCCAAGATATATTTTGAAGATATGAAGATATGAAGATATAATTTGTCAAAATCTGCATTCTTGAAATTCCAAACTTTTCTCTTGTAAGCTTTATTTTTAATGTTTGATTTAAGTCGGATATTAACAAAAACAGGAGAGTGGTCGAAGCAGACGTCACGGGGCAAAACACCGCTATCGGTTATAATATGTGAAGATATATTAGTAAAAATGTGATCGATACATGAATGTGAAAAGGCACTAAAGCGAGTGGGCGAGTCAATTAATTGTATACAATTACTATCCGCGAAAAAAAAGTTTTAAATGTTTGCAAGCAGGACAAGTATTATCAGATGAACACCATGCTTTGTTTTTGCTTGAGTCACCAAGAAAGAAAAAGTTTGAAAATGCCGCAGCTTCAGCTCGAGATAAAATAAAATAAATCCCATCAGTAAAATCAGCGACAGGTGTGTTTGGAGGTCTATAAAAGAAACATATCATGTAATGCGAAAAATTCTCGTGCAAATCGATGCAAATAAATTCCCCTGAGTCTGGTTCTAGTAGGGGACATCTTTTAGCATTTAAGGTGTCACCAATATAAACAGCAACACCCCCTCCGTGTCTGTTTCGGTCACGCCTCAGTGGTGGTAAATATCCAGGAATGAGAATGTCGTTATTGTGAATGGAGTCGTCCAACCATGTCTCACAAAGGCCAATTATGTCAATGCTATTAGACGAGCAGTGAAGATTAATCAGGTCGAGTTTTGACACAGAATTGCCAGTGGGTGACGTTAAACTACGTACATTTAGGGATGCAAGGGTTATGTTATTGTTATTATAGGGCGGGCCGTGATTTGACTCAATGTCACCTGCACGCGCCAACAACCATTTCGCATGAAACCACAAATAAATATAACCAGGGGCAACAGATGACCAAAATATAAAATCAGAACGGAGTTTCTTAATACTTTGTCTGAAAAGAAAACAACCTATTGCCACTCTGTACTGCATTATGTCAAACATTTGTTTTTTGTCAGAGATGGTCCACTGGTAAACAAGGCAGATAACGGTATATTTATCATCGGGGCATAAGGTTGTATGTGACAAAAGGTGCAGTTTCTTGAAAAGAAAACAATGTAGATAATTAATTACTTAATGTTTAATGAGAACAATTCTGCCAATGATTAATTAATTATATAAATTCACGTATAAAGCCGACATAGGCCTACCTCATATCTGTGATGAATATATCAGTCATCGTCGTCGTCTCGTGTAGTAAGTAAATATATATATATATAGTAAAATGAACAGTCTCAGTTCAGCTCTAGCAACTACGCTAGCTGAGGAGAAAGTGACAGAAAAATATGGCGACTCAACGCAACTGTATTTGGCGCCAATATCAGAGCGAGGCAATGAGCAAAATCGCTATCTCTGAACCAAATTCAACATTAATAAATGACATTAAAATTATATAAAAATACCCCGGCTACATAATAAGTATTTGCAATGTTTGCATGTTTATTGTAATTATTGACTATAAAAGCATGATAATACACCAATTCCATGGATCTACAATTGTTAGTTTTGTTTAGATGTAGGTAAAAGTTTGATTTTAGGTAATGTGGTAAAACTTTGTATCTTTTTGTAAAATGCCGAACAAATCTCTTTCGGATTTTCAAAATAAAAACGGATACCTCTCTAAATTGTTTAAATGCAATAGCGAGTCCAGATTTTGTCGGTGACGTGGGTGATTCGCCGCCCAAAATATTTTTGTGTGTATATTCAAGCCAGATTAGGGCCTACTGCACTTTTTATAATAATTGGGAAAAAGGGGTACATGCCTCACGGTTCTGCCTCTGTTTTGATTAAAATAACTGTTAATATCATTAAAAATACGTTTTGTAGTAAGATATGGTGAAACATAAATTTTGTTTAATAATTACTCGATTTTTGAAAACTTAAGGTACTTTTTATCAAAATTTGTCAAAGAAAAGCACAATGGATACACCCCTGCTTTGATTAAATAAACTGCTAACAGCATTAATAAACAGTTTTGTAGACATCTTTGGTAAAACATAATTTTTGAAAATTATTACTACTTTTATAAAAAAAGAAGTGATTAAAATGCCCCGAGCAAAGCCTTTACGCTACAGTTATTATGTAGTTATCCTTCCATTGTGCAGCGTTGCGCCAAACTTTGTGGTCTTATATTATTTTGAAATATTTTACTCAATTTAGGGTGATAATTTCCATAATAATTTGTCGAAAAAGGGGGTACGTGTCCCCCACGCACTATGGATCAATTTTTAATTAATAAACTGTTAAAACTATTACTTTTGTGGACAATTTTGGTAAAATTTACATATTTTGAAATAGTTACTTGAATTAAATGAAAAAAGGGGGATTGAAATGCCCCGAGCGGAGCCCCTACAGTACAGCTACGTAGTACAACCCATAAGGTGGTTCTCCTTCCGAAATGGATTAAGTTATAATAAAAACACGATTTGGCAGCCATGTTGTGGGTCATTTTAAATTTGGACAAATTACATGCGCAATGAAGTACAAATAATGCCGCAATGAATTGTACATTCATATATTAGTAATATTAGAGGGTTTAAAAGTAATTTCAGGCAGTTTACTAAGATTATATTTTGTTACGGTATCCTTTTGGCGGCCATTTTGCAAATGGTAATTTGACTGTGAGCGGACAATATTTCAGCTTGGAGACAGTGATTTCTGAAATCTAAGCAGAATATTTCCTATAAGACACATGATGTCCCCCTGGGCTTTGGTTTACTAGAATGAAGTCTCGACTAATAAAAAAATTAGACAATCAATGTCATGCTTTAAAAGTTATTCCACTACCATGGCGAATGTGAACAATCAATGTCATGCCCTAACAGTCATTCCACTACCACGACGAATGTAGACATTCAATGTCATGCTCTAGCAATCATTCCACTACCATGGAGAATGTAGACATTGAATATTATGCTCTAATAACCCTTCCACTACCATGGTCAATGTAGACAATCAATGTGATGCTGTAACAATCACTTCACTACCACGACAAATGTAGACATTCAATGTTATAGTCTAATATTCACTCCACTACCACGACGAATGTAGACAATCAATATCATGCTCTAACAATTATTCCACTACAATAACAAATGCATACATTAAATGTCATGCTCTAACAATCATTCTACTATCAGGACAACTGATATACTACGGCAATGGTATCAGGTGTATTGTGCTGTCTGAGCTGTGGATATTTTCTGAATCAGATTATTTGGTAATATTGGCAACGTAAAATAAATCATTGGACAAAAGCAATATTTAACGCAAAGATGCGACGTTGACCCGACGCTAGTCTAATGTTGAGGCAGTGTGACAAACTATTTACTTATTTATTTATTGAGACATATTTATACAGGGTGGACATTATTAGCAGTCAGGCTATTTTTCATATGTGCCCTGTAGGGATTTTGTTATATGAAAAACAAACATTCAATTATATAATATATAATACAAGTGAGCTTTATAATACAGATAGAAACGCCCCAAGGTTAAAACACATAATATAGAAATGTTGCCCGCGCCAAAACCAGAGATAAAAAAACTACATATATATTATATATTAATATTAATATGAATAGTGGTCCAGCATTGGACCTGAATCAGCTCAAGATCTATTAGTACAGTTTTGTCCATCCACATTCTAAAACGGACTCATAATTTGCATTGCTTTCCGTCTTCACAACACTGAGAGATATATATTTAAACGAATAGGGTTAACTGATATCATATCATGTTATACTATGTGCTGTTTCAACTCATTTTTATCACCACAACTAATCCAATTGTGCTTTAACACTTCTTAGAACTATTGCTCATTTCCAACGATTTGTGTTCACCATCCTTCGCAAATATTAGAATACATAAAATATATTTTACTTTCTTCACACAATTGTTTTCAATTATACGCAACACAAAATACACTTTACGCAATAGTCTACAATTCTGTATGTCCTTATTTTTTAACAAATGTTTGATATTTTACGATACAAGCCAGCGGGCATTGCAACATTGTTTCAACGTTGGATTGTGGTTACGACGTCACAGACATAAAAACAACGTTTTTTCTACGTCCTTAGCTGACACAGTTAAAACGTCTGAAAAAGACGTTGTGTATACGTGGAATTTCGGTTGCAACATAAACGACGTAAAAACAATATATTTTCAACGTCTCATACTGACCGTTTATTCTATGTTTAGATCAACACCTTGATTATATGTTGAATTTTGGTCGCAACATACATGTAATTGACGTAAAAACATCGTTCGTTCGACGTACAATACTGACTGTTCTTCAACGTTGAAATCAAAATGTTGGGTGTACGTAGAATTCGGGTTGCGATATAACCAACGTGAAAACAACAAATATTCAACGTCTGATTCTAACCATCTATTCAATGTTTAAATCAAGACATTGATTATATGTTGAAATTTGGTTGCAACATAGCTGACGTAAAAACACCATCTTTTCCACATACACTACTAACTATCGCTTCAATGTTGAATTCAGGATATTGAGTCTACGTAGAATTCGTGTTGCGATATAATCGACGCGAAAACAACATCTATTCAACGTCTAATACTGACTGTCTACTCAATGTTTAAATCAAGACATTGATTCTATGTTGAATTTTGGTAGAAACGAAACTGATGTAAAAACACCATCATTTCCACATACACTATACTTATTGTCGCTTTAACGCTGAAGCCAATATGTTGAGTCTACGTAGAATTTCGGTTGTGATCTTGCCAATCTGAAAACAACATCTTGTCAACGTCTGATACAGACCGTCTATTCAAGTTTAGATCAATACATTGTTTGTATGGTGGATTTTGGTTGCCATGTAACCAACGTATAAGTAAAATTATTTTCTACATGCTATACTGACCGTCAATTTAACATTGAGATCAAGAATCAAGATTTCAGTTCCAGAATTTTTGTTGTGACATAGCCGAAATGAAAATAGCACCCTTTCATGTCTGATAGCGCCTGTGGATTCAGCATTAAAAAAATCAAGACGTTTGTCGATTTGTTGCATTGGTTATCCCCATTACCCGCTCGACCCACAACCTTCGACTCACAACCCTCGACCCACAACCCCCTCGACCCACAATTACATCCCCCAGACCCTAAAGGGTTGTTATGTATAGTTAAGGGTAGTTAACGTTAGTTCAGAATAGTTAAGGGTAGCGGATCTAGGGGGTAATGCAGATCTACATTACACTTTCGAACCTTTGAGTTAACGATAGTTCAGAATAGTTATCTGTAGTAAGCATATACGAGTATAATGGTTAGTTAAGTATATTTATCACGGTAGCTACAAGTAGCTAAGCATAGTTAGGAGTAAGTTAGGATCAAGGTAAGGGTTGTTAAGAGTAGTTAAGTATAGTTAATGGTAGTAGTGGGTAGGTACGAGTATCTAAGGGTGTTTAATGATAGGCCTATGTAAGATTACGTACCTTATGATATACACGTATAAGGGATTGTAAGGGTACTCAATGTATGTAAGGTTACTTACAGATATTAAAGGGTACTTGGTGATATCTAATAGTACGTAAGGGTATCAAGGGTTTATAAGGGTATTCAAAGGTATTTGCGTTTACTAAGTGTACATAATTATATTTAGGTGTATTAACGGGTTTTAAAGGTTTGTAAGGGCACTTAAGAGGTTTTAAGGGTATGGATGATATTTAATTTTTTTAAGGTTATGTAATGGTTTGTAAGAGAATGTAAGTGTATTTAAAGGTAACTGAGGGTTTTTAAGGGTATGTAATGATATTTGAGTGGTTTAAGGGTATCAAAGGGTTGGGAGGGTACTTGAGGGTAATTGCGTTTTTCACGGTTACTGAATTATATTTAGGGGTATTCAACGATTCTAAAGGTACGTAAGGGTATCTAAGGGTTCGTAGGGTTTAATCAAGGGGTATTAATGGTACCTAATAATTTTAACGGTGCTTATGCATGTAAGAGTATGTAAGGGAATTTAATGGTATACGCGCTTGTAAGGTATGTAAGGATAATTAGGGGTTTTAAGGATATTGAATGTTTTTTAGGATATTGAAGGCTTTTAAGAGTATAAGGTTAATTAGGGGAATTAAGGATACCCAAGGGTTTTAAAGATATGTAAACGTACAAACCATTACATACCTTTGAAAAGTTTAAATATAGTTCAGTACCTTTAAAAACTATTAAGTACCTTTTCCTACCCTTAAAACCATTTAATACCTTGAAATATAATTAAGTACCCTCATTAAGCCCAAATACCCTTATATACCCGTATAAACCCTTAAATACCCTTACATACCCTTGAATAACAGTGTGTACACTTAAAAACCTGAGTACCCTTACATACCCTTTAATACCCTTTTAAGCTCCCTTCCAAACCATTACGCACCCTTACAGCTTTTAAATATCATTCAGTACCCTTAAAAACCCTTAAGAACCCTTACGTGCCCTAAACTCCTTTAATACTCATAAATATAATAAATTACCCTTGAAAAGCGGAAATACCTTTAAATAGCCTCACGTCTCTTTAAATATCATTACGTACCCTTAACACGACATTGTTACAACGTTGAATCAACATCAATGACGTTGATTCAACGTCGCAGCAGCGTTGTGTGCCTAGTGAAAAAATTTGCTATCACTGAGTACCCTTCAATATCCTTAAGTATACTTACATACCTTTAGTAGTGATTCAACGTCCCAACAACGTTGTGTTCTCGTTGGGAAGTACCATTAAAACCCTTAACACCCTCATGACGTTGTTGCGACGCTGAAACAACGTCATTGATGTTGATTCAACGTCGCAACAACGTCGTGTGCCCAGTGGAAAGAAACCTTAGTTATCACTAAGTACCTTTAAATAACCGTAAGTACTCTTACATACCCTAGTAGCCTACCCTTGTATTCCCTTATCATCCATTACATACCCTTAAAAACCTTAAATAAAATCAAATACCTAATTACTAACCCGTTACCAAGTAAACATTACTACCAACGATAAGATCTGCCATTTTTTCTGCATCGGTTGATCCAACGATAGCCCAATTACGATAAGATCCGACGGTCACGTGAGGTCATTTTCATGGTAAATAGGAGCAGTATGTAGGTTTGCCAAAAAACAAAGAACATAAGGCCTAACAGTGATCCAATGACAAGATCCGACGTTTTTTTGGAAAGAGTTTCTGCTGTACCCTCCCCCCTCTTCATTGCCATCCATATAAATAGCCTACATTCTGTATGATACACGAAATCTGAGGCCTCAAATGACGCATTTTAGACAATACTTCGGCTGAAACATGGTTGTTTTTTGGAGACCCTGAACAGGGGGGGGGGTGCGCTGGCTCCCCTCTGGATCCGCCACTGCGGATTCTTTGAATGATCATGTGTTGAGTTCAAGGAAAACAGGCTGAATTTTTTTCATGGATTCGGTCGATTGTAACATGAATAAGAGCTCTGTTAATACTCACTAGGTGGGGCTGGATCACTGTATTGTACTGCTGCATAATCAGTCAGTAGGTGGCGCACATAATAATGAGCAGTATTGATAGTGCCATATCTTGCCTGGCGAGCCCGGCCAATTTCATTTATGGCCGGGTATTGGCCACGGTTCTTAGTCACGTGACCATCATGCCTGTGCTATTGAGGCCGGTGAATAATTTTCTGGGTGAAGTCATAGGAAATGCGTCAGAGGGGAAATACAATACTGTGAACAACTCTTCATCCGGAGAAGTGACCTTTCAAAAATGCCTGAATTTGGGGATTACCCTATTTTCATCTAAATATAGCAACTAGTCACAAACATTCGCCACTGGGCCATACCAGAGTCTACATGAAGCTCGGCCACGCCGCGTGGTGTGGCTCTGGGAACCAGAGTATGCCATATCCCGCCGTGGCCAAATCGGTAGAGCGAGCGACTCATGATTGTGCGGATAATAAAGGAGAAAACTGAGAGAAGAAAGGTGGTTTGTAAGGAGTTTTTTTAATTAAAAAAAATAAAAAAAACAATGTGGCAGGCTGACGTTGTGACAATGTAGAAATATTACGTTGAAACAATATGACAGAATGACATCGAGACAATGTAGAAACATGGCGTTGAAAAAATGTGGCGGTATAACGTTGAGACAATGTAGAAAAATGGCGTTGAAACAATGTGGCATTTTGACGTTGGAGCAATGTGTAAATTTGACGTTGAAGCAATGCAGCAGCATGACGTTGGAACAATGTGTAAATATGACGTTGAAACAGTATGGAAGCCAGATGTTAGGCCAATGAAAAAATATTTCGCTGAAACAATGTGAGCGTCTGACGTGGAAACAGTATTGAATTTTGACGTTGAAACAATGTGGAAGTCTAACGTTGGAAATATGTTGAAATTGTCACGTTGAAACAAGTAACAAATACAATTTTTTTTCAATGTTGTTTCAACATGCTTACCTGACGTCTTTTCAACGTTTTTTACGTCTTTTGGCCGCTGGGAAATTGTTCAGAATTCATGTCTTCTAGTGTCACCACAGACATATATAGTAGCAATGATGATGGACACATTTAGAAAGAGTTTTAAAGGCAATAGGTGTTCGCGTCTAATTATTCACTTCCCATATCTGTATTCCGCATAGAAGTATATGACAATACTAGATTTGTTGGAAATATATGTATAGAGCTATTAGACAGCTGTCACAAAGATCTATCCACTTACTCTTATTAACGCCATTTCAGCTCTTGTTCCAGATTTGTCCGTATACGTGTAAGCATAACAATGTTGTAACACAGTTAGCACCATAACCCTTTAAACGCGGGGCCGTCTTTATATGTCAGAATCTGACGTCTGTAGATATCAGATTCAGACATATAAAGACAATCCCCGCACTGAAAGAATTGAAATATTTACTAATTTTCAAATTGAAATGACCAGCGAGGGGCGCGTCGTTACGGAAGGGGAACTACTACGTTAAGACATTTCAATATTCACTTCCAGATATAGTGTTTAATAGGCCCCTACATATAATTATACCAATTATAATTGTAATGTATATGCACTGTCCACTATTAGGTGGCCTTCACGCTAGCGATCCTTGGATCTTAGTGAAGGTCTTCTGTCATATATATATATTTTTTTTAATGATTTTTCTTCATATTATGGTATGCACTAAAATGTATGACAAATCAAAGAGTCTATAAGAACCAGTGGCCGTGTTCTCGGACAACAATAAAGTTCAAGTTCGGTCATAAGCTGCTAATCACTACATGAATGTACTGGTTAAGATGAATTTAACTATCAGCTTAACTTTCAAGTTCGTCACAGAAAACGTACATAGTTACAATGATATTTTTTTACACCAGCGAACAATATTTTATACCGTGCACATGTTTGAACTGATACAGAAACGACATATGCATAATTACTTAAATTATTTAACACGGGGAGTAATGAAGGATGTGGTTTTGAGTGCTGTGCCGTGGAGTTGAGTGGAAGATGATTGGGGTTGAGTGGTTACCAGTTTTGATCAACAAACCGTACGTACTGTCCTTGCAAAGTTCACAACTGCACGGAACCTCTCCCCACAAAAGACAACTAGTAGCGCCGATTTAAAATCTTTATTTTCATTCAGTATCTAAGTAAAGTTCGTCAGGATGTCGTCCTAATAATTGTGTTTAACATTCAGTTCAGTGCTACAGTGCAGTGCTACAGTGCAGTGATTGACTCTCCCTAGGGCCCTAGGGTAGTGGTTAGCACTGTTGCCCTTCACGCCAGAGTTCGGGGTTCGGTTCCCGGTCTCGGCGGTTTCAAAGAAACAAAAATGTTTCTTCCCCATCCACGTGTGAAAGTTAGTATTGTGGGGAGCCTCCGTGACCGAGAGGTAGCGTGCTCGGCCTCAGACCGCCAGGGCTCGAATTTCGAATCCTGTGTCTGGAGGACAGTGTCATCTCAATCATCTCACCATCCTCAGGAGGTTCTCCTGGCCCAGTTTAGCCTATATGTGCACAAAAGTGGCCTAAAGCCCGATTCATTTCATTTTATTTCCAACTCTCTCCCTTGCTGTTTCTTGAACGAGTGACGTTTCCAGAGCCAGGGCTGATCAAACATTGGCTCAAGGCCTTCCAGTCCGAGTGACAGCGGTTGATCAGTCACCGGCGAGTGCCAACACTGTGCCGTGATTGGCACAATATCCAACAGTACTGGTGACGACAAAAATTTGAAAATGAGTATTCATTTTTGTAAGGTGCTATTAGGAAACAAGCAAATTCGCAAAAAAGTGTGCCCATTATGTCCCCATGGGACTGGAAGTTAAAATATGTTGCCATTTTTTTCCATGGCTGCATATTTAGGATAGGCCTACGTTTGTCTTTATCGCTAATTTGCGGTAAAATTCATATGGGCTTATATTTCTACCTCCAATAGACTATAATAATAGAATCATATCATGCTGTGGATATTTAGCATTATATTTATTATGAGTATTTTATGTGAGTCTCATATTGATGTTTATGTTTACTTGTTTATGATAAGACCAATATTTTGCTTACAGTCTATATATACTGTGGTTATTTATTATTTATATTATATAAATATTTAAAATTAGTCTTATATTCATGTATATGGTTAAATGTTTGACGAAAAACCAAATGATATATAATGAAACTTTAAATGCCAAGGTTGAGTTTTTGAAAGAAATCTAAAATAATGCACAATAAAGCACAATGCTTAAGGTTTGTATCTTGACCAATATGGCGTTATCCAGATATCCGTAAATATTATTAAAATAAGCACAAGATAAATATATTATAAATATATTATATTTAATGAATCACTGGAAGAACAAGGTGTAATTCATTGTTCTGTACAGTTTGAATGCTAAGGCAGTTGTTTAGTTTGTAAAATACTATAATTACTCTGGCTATTATTACAATTAGTATACATATTTTATGTTAGTCGCATATTGATGTTTACTTCTTTATGGGGACCAACAGCAATATTGATATATAAATACACTTCAAATGCTAAGGCTATTTTTTTTTTATTAAAGGAAACGATGTTTGAGACTGAATATATGTTGTATATTGAGGATTATGGGCGGGGGCCCTGGTGCCGTGGTTAAAGCTGCCTGCTAGGAAAGTCGGATATCGCGGGTTCGAACCCCACTCTGGCCTCCAAGTTTCAAAGAAACAAAATGTAACAACATCTAGCACTTGCATAAGGGTTGCGTATTATTTTTTCGAACCGAATGTTGCTGACGTAATTTTCAGCTTCAATGAATGAAAAATATTCATAATAAGTAGATCAAGTGGTTATTGCCAAGTTGCCTGTAAATTATAGTCAATTTTCTACATATAGGAACAAGGTAGTATAATAATAATAATAATTGCATATCGTAGGCAGCAATGTACACTCCATGTCATTGAACTGTTTGGAACAATGTAAATATGAACAAACATTTATGATCAACATACTGCTTCAAACTCGAGTACCTGAAATTTGAAACTTGCTGAGAAAAAAATGGTCGAGATAACAAGATACTACAGATTTTAATGGGATTATAATTCTGCGCTCGTCTTAATTAGCACGGTAATAATATATACTGCAATCATATTATACAATAGTTCTCCTGTGCTTAGGTCAACTTCACTTTCTTTCTCGAAGATGCCTTTCCGCGCAAAAGAGTCGACAAATAATGCTAGTTATAAGAATAGTTGGACAAACAATTTATTTTTGTATTCTTAGAAAAATGATACATCTATTAACGCTTAACATAAATGGCTACAAACTCAACACCAGTTGAGAAATATTGTGGGGGTCCTCATGAAACACTTTTCATATCTATTTCAGTAAAGTTTATATATACAAAAAAAAAGTATAGTGCTGAAACAATTAAAGCACACTCATTGCTGAAAATAGCGCAACCAAGCGACCAACCAGTCATCAATAATGCTAGTTTTTAATATAAATGTACAAACTACGAACCGCCAGATCATATAGATCGACTTATTAACAACTAATAGGCTAAAGTATATACTAATGTCCTAGAAACGCAACATTTGATCTCTACGGGGTTCTACAGGTTTTACTCTCAGTTTTGCAATTCATTTGTGGATAATTTTTCATATTATAATTTTCATGGCTTAATTTCTCTCTTAAACTATTAAACTACCGATTTAAAAAAAACACGTGGACTCTATCAGCATTTTTTAAGTATCATTGAATAATTAATTTATGCGCAACTCTCAAAAAAAATTTATCAATAGCTGGACAACCAACTTTTTAATCAAATGCGTCCCCTAGCATTGTTCACTGCACAATGAACAAATTCTGATTAACGGGCCTTCTGACAAAAAAGCCTAACGGATTTTCTGACTAACGGGCCTTCTGACTAACGGGCCTTCTAACTAACGGGCCTTCTGACTAATAGGCCTTCTGATTAACGGGCCTTCTGACTAACGGGCCTTCTGACTAAAAGGGTGTTACCGTTGAAACAGCATCGCTACCCGTGGTGAAAGCACGAAGGCCGAGCAATGCATAATGAACCAAAAAATATAGCTGTTTTTCTCTCTAACACGTACATATTATGACCCCCTCAGAAACAGAAATGGCACAAAGCAGAATGACTCAACAAAAAGTACTGCAGTAGCCGGCTCCTCAAACGTACGATTAACAAACTGTGTGAAAAGATATGTATCTTCACGATATCTTCACTTTTTATCGTAAAAAATACTATCAAACCCTAAAAATAACGTAAAATATGGAAAAAAGGAGACTTTCGTTTTGTCATTTAACTTTAGCAAAAATCAGGGTATATATGCGTATCTATGATATCATTTTAAACATAGATTGTTGGCGAATGAATATATCTCATCTGAACTATTATATACCCAATACACCATCAAAATATGTGAACAATGGCCAGCCGATGCTCTGTCTATCACGAAACGCGTTTTTATTTGAAAGATATTTGCAATTTGTGAAACATGGCTGCACTTCTAACTTTTTTATATCAAAGGTACCGACAAAACATTTACTATGAAGATGATTCCTGTCATTAACATATCTTATGGGAAAAGCATGACTGAATGATGTGCAATGTGGATAATAACGACCTGAATTGCTATGAAACCGGAAGTAAGAAATCCACGGTCATAGCCCCCCTGAATACAAGGCTATTCCGCCCGAGCTGCATAGCCTTGATTACAAGGGACGGATCCAGACGTTTATAAATGGCCGCTGTGCGTTTATTAGCACTCACAGCGCACTTCCGGTGAGTGTTTATAAACACCCGAGCGTTTACAAACGGTCGGTCACGTTTACTTGTACGTTCACCAAACGGCAGTATCAGCTTTTTGTTAAGTCAGCAGATACTGCCTTTTGGCTTTTCACGGCAGAATAGCAAAAGGACCAGCCCCATAAAACAACGAATTACAGTGCATAATTTCATATGAATTGCCAATATGAAGACGCAGTTTAGTTATGTATATAATAATCTATATTTTAGTCGTAAATTTCCGCAGAACTTACCTAGGCAGTGGGATAAGTGACAGCGCTCCTGGATTGTATATAGGTTTTGTGCACTAAATCGTGTGTACAAAAAAGATGCCACATAGAATATACAAATGCCGCATACAATTTGACCATCACTATATTCACCACCTCATGGTTTTAGCAGAGTGGACCCCCAACGTATATCTTTTTAGCAATGACACTTTAAGGGAGTGGGGGTCAGTGGTAAGAAAATCTATTTTTCACTAATTTTACCAATTAAGGCATCGTATTTCACAGATTCTGCTTCTCATGTTCATTTTTAAGTAGTGATTTGTTGTGTCAATTTATACATTATACCAAATCTGGTATAATTAAGAGAAAATAGCTGATTTTATGGAATAAAATGTACAGTTAACCAGTCATATTGGCCGATCGTTTCTAAATGCCCGGGTGTTTATAAACACTCGCCGGAGGTGCGTTGCGAGTGCTTATGAAAGCACGTGGTTTTTAAATGGGCGGCAATTTAAAAACGACTGGACCCGGACCTGATTACAGCCATAAAGTATGCCATGGGTTTCAGTTGTATGCGTGTATAGGGAGCTGTAGTCGCTGGCTCACAGTATACAGTAACACATGCACATAAAAATAAATTGTGAATTTTGGCACACAGATAGTTAAGATCATCCTGTACAGGAATTTTGTTGGAGGCAAGTTGGTACGTCCATTTTCTGTTCGCCATCTTGGTTTTCAAAATGGCCGCCACTTGGGACCTATATTCAACAATATTTCAAAAAGGAAGACACTTAGAAAACTCATAACAAGCTGATTTTTTCGTGAAAGAACCCTATATGTATCTAGATTACCATAGTAAACGTTCTAGAAAATTCTTCCCAAGCACTCTGACATATTCAAGATGGCGTTCAAGATGGCCACCAGCGTATAGGCATATTTGATAAATAGCGTATTAATGATCGATTTTAGCTCGATTTTCTTTTGTTATATATAATTTCAAATAGTTTCGTGGTCAGTAAAGCTATATAGACTACCACCAGCATTTTTTTTAAACATATTTAACCCTTTTATCCCAAGAGGTTTATTAGCGAACGCCTCTGTAATTTCTATTGGGACAACATTATTATTTATAATCAATTAATTAAATATTAATGGTGATGTATATTGGTGTCAGTAATACAATATTAAAGGCATATTAAAGGCACGCTTATATTGGTCCCCTAATTTGTATTTTTAGTTATTCAAGATGACGTCCAAGATAGCTGCCAGTGTATGAGCAGATTTAAAAAATTGTGTAAATTCTTCAATTTGTTATTAATTTTGTTTTGTAATACATCATTTCAACTAGTTTAATGGTCTGTGAGTCCATTTAAACTACTTCCAGACAACGTTAAGCAATATTTAGCACCTTAACATGAAGGTTTTCAATTGGCGACATAAAACATCCAAAATGTGGTTGGTGAACCCCTTAGCCCATAAACCTTTCCAGCTGTTTTTCGGGTGTGAAACTGATTTATGTTTTTTTACATGTCACAGTATCTTTGGCGGATACGTTATCCATGAATAATAACTAGTTAATATTGAAGATGTTTTGGTCACTTCTGGTTTGATTAATACCCAATTTAGTGCAGATGATCCTCAGGGGCTCCAGATGTACCTTTTTGAGCTACTGTAGGCCCTACTTAAATATATCTACTTTCAGTATGGTACTTTGACCCAGTTTGATCAATCAGGCAGGTGTAAATAAAACTGTTACAATTACATAAATTATGAAACTAATTGCTTATATATGGTAATATATGTACCATCCAAATTGCGTCTTTGAAAGTTCATGTTTGCGCATTTACCATTTGAAAGATAAATAAAAATATGAAATAATTTCAAACAACGCCTGACAAACGAGATTTTCAGAACACATGCTACGTTGTTACGGAAGCGTTGAAACGACAGGATTTGTTTTTTGTTATACCGACTTATAAGTCGTAAAATCGCATTAGTACAAGTAGATACAACAACTTATAAGTCCTTACATCGACTTATGCACAGTAGTTATAGTGGCATATAAGTCGGTAAATCGACTTAATAACACGTCGTTATAACGACTTACAAGTCGGTAAATCGACAAAGAATGGGTGGTTATAGTGACATATAAATCGATTTAGTACAAGTCGATATAACGACTTTAAGTCGTAACATTGACTCATGCAAAGTAGTTATAGCGGCATATAAGTCGTAAAATCGACTTAGTATAAGTCGTTGTAAGGATGTGTAAGTCGTTAAATCGACTTAGTATCAGTCGTTATAACGACTTATAAGTCGTTGAATCGACAAAGTATGCGTCGTTATAACGACATAATTTAAAAGTCGTTAAATCGACTTTTACTAACTCGTTATAAACACTGATAAATCGTTAAATCGAATAAGTACAAGTCGATATAACGACTTTAAGTCGTTACATCGACTAATGCAAAATAGTTATAGCGGCATATAAGTCGTAAAATCGACTTAGTATGAGGCGTCATAGGGATTTATAAGTCGTTAAATTGACTTAGTATAAGTCGTTAAAACGACTTATAAGTCGTTTAATAGATTTAGTATAAGTTGCTTTGACGACTTATCAATCGTTAAATCGACTTTGTTTAAGTCGCTAGAAGTCGTTATAACGATTTATAATCCCTAAATCACTTAATGTTAGGCGTCAGAGCGACTTATAAGTCGTTGAATCGACTTAATATAAGTCGTTAAATCGACTTTGTTTAAGTCGCTATAAGTCGTTATAACCATCTATAAGTCGTTAATTTGTCATATTCTAAGTCGTTATAACGACATATAAGTCGTTAAATAGACTTAGTACAAGTCGTAAACCGACTTATAAGTCGCTATTTGGACGTATGCTAAATCGCTATATAGCGACTTATAAGTCGTAAATCGACTTAGTATAAGTCGTTATAACGACGTATAAGTAGTTGAATCAACATAGTAGCCTATAAGTCATTATAGCGACTCGCAAGTCGTTAAATAGATTAGCTTAAGTCGTTATAACAACCTATACGTAGTTATTGCGGCTTATACTTATATAAGTCAATTTCACGACTTAAAAGTCGTTATAACGATTTTTACTAAATCGTTCAATCGATTTAGTTAAATCGACATAGTATAAGTCGTAATAAACGTTATACCGACTTATACTAAGTCGATTTAACGACTCACATGTCATTATAATGACTTATACCAAGTCGATTTAACAACTGACTAAGTCGAATCAACGATTTGTGCGGAATCATCTACTTGCTAACTCGATTTAACGACTTAGGGTTCGCTATAACGTACGGAAGCGTTGAAACGAGATGACAAACATATTTTTATCTTGTTATAAGAACATATATCGTTAAATCGAATTATACTGAGTCGTTACAACGACTTATTCTGTGAAACTTAATGCCCTCGACCTCCTTTGTTTTCACCGAGCTGGCTAATACAATGAAGTATGGGGGAGGGTTCTTATATAACCTTGTTTTTACCGAGTGACTTCACTGCGTTTCACATTATGAAGTATGGGGGATGGGGTGTTATATAGCCTTGTTTTTACCGAGTGACTTCACTGCGTTTCACAGAATAAGTCGTTAAATTGACTTAGTATAAGTCGTTAAATCGACTTAGTAAGGTTGTAAATCGACTTAGTATATGGACTTATAAGTCGTTAAATCGTCTTAGTAAGTCGTTAATCGACTTAGCATAAGTCTTTAAATCGGCGTATACGTGTAACGTCGTATACGTGGTTATAACGACTTAGCATAATCGATTTAACGACTTATAAATCGTTATGACGAGATACAAAATATTTTTATCATGTCGTTCCAACGTTTTCGTACATTCTCACAGGCATGTATAGTATATCATCGAAATGCTATCTATTGACATTTTGAAAGGTTATTGAGCCGAAAGCAAAAATGATAAAATGATGATACCTGATTGAGTAGGTTTAAATGTATCGCGTTCACTGGATAATATACACATAATACACAAGGAACATCGACCCTATATGTACTTAATATTTATGTCATTGCCTGTGACGATAGTCCAACATTAAAAAATACTTGCATATATACCTCTCGTGTTGGCTACGTGTTCACTGTCGTTAAGCGGTGGAGGTAACTGGAGTTACCATTAGCAAAAGATGGCTGACAAGGCTACCGATTCGTTTACATTTTCATGTATTTTATGTACTTTAACGTTTTCCTTTGCTCCGCCGATGTGTAGGTGAATTAATAAAAAAAAATGGACATTATATTAACCTGAAATTGTCGATAATTTTCTCGTAATCAGTAAACTATTTTTTTTCAATGAGAATGGTAACTGCCAAGTGTGTTTCTGGTAGCTGCATACTTAAAGATATCATGCTAATTTATAATATAATATAATGACTTCTATAGCGCCAGTATCTCTCAACAATATTGAGACTCAATGGCGCTGTGGACTAAAATCAGTATTCAGTGGGGAGGTCCATAGTCGGAAAAGGAATTCATCATATAACGGTCGGTGGATGCTCAGATTAAGGTGGTAGGTCTAATGTAAATAGGTGTGTTTTTAATTTTTTTCCGATTTTGCTTCACGTATTTCAAGAGGCAATTTATTCTACAAGCACGATGCGGCAACCACGAACGATGAATGGCCGTAATTTACTTTTGACCGCGGTCCAGGATGTAATAACTTCGTACTTTCGGATCTCAGTGTTTGCTGGTGTTTCTCGAAATGTAATAAATCACTTAAATATGAGGGGGTACCCATGAATAGTGCTTTATATGTCAGAAGGTTCAGTTTGAATTTGATACGTGATTTAATAGGTAACCAATGCAGTGATTTGACTCTGAAAGCCTACTTGACCTGGTCACTACTCGGGCAAGGCAATTCTGTACACGCTGCAAGCTTGTTTTATATTTTTCGGAACAACCGAACAGCAACGAATTACAGTAGTCAAGGCGACTGCTCACTAGGACATTGGCTAGAGAAATTGCAGTAGCTTTATTCAAATGAATTCAAATGCGTCTAAGATCTCGAATATGGTAGAAAGCTGATCTACAAATATTCGAGACATGTTTCTTGAGTGAAAAAGCTGGATCAAAAGCCACACCAAGGTTTCGTATGGAGTCTATCTCGGCAAAATTTTGGTTCAGAACTGGGAAAATATGAGCAACTTTTTTACGTTGAGTTAGATTACCAGTGATCATGAACTCTGTCTTACTAGGATTAAACCTGGATTGCCAGCATACAATTCTGTACAACAATTAAAGACTGTGCTATATCTTCTGCAACGAAAGATGGTATATTTGTGTATCATCAGCATAAAAGCTGTTATTATTGAACTGAGAGGGGTAGTATACATAGTAAAAAGAAGTGGACCCTACACAGAGCCCTGCGGAACACCGCACAATAACAATTGCGGAGTAGACAGTACACCATTAACTTTAACAAGCTGAGAACGACCGGTCAGGTAGGATCGAACCCACTGCAACACCACATCATCAATACCAAACCACTCAGTCAATCTACTGAGCAAGAGGTCATGATCGATCGTGTCAAAAGCCGCAAACAAATCCAAAAGCGAAAGAGCAGTGAGTTCACCACGGTCTTGAGCTGACAAGATATCATTTTGAATATAGAAAAGGGCCGTTTCGGTGGAATTTCCACATTTATATGCTGATTGTAAGTTATTCGAAATACCTGAATTTTGCATGTGATATTTTATTTTGCTAGCAACGATTTTCTCAATCAATTCGGAAACAAAATTTAATCCAGATACAGGTCTAAAATTGCTTAATTCATTTCGATCTATTTCGATAATGGTAACTGACAAATTATGTTGCTGGTAACTCATACTTTATTTATTAGAAATTTCCCAATGGTGCATCATATATACTGCTTATTTAAAATTTTACAATTGCAATTCAGTCAGCATGGTTAGTATGTTTCTCATCATCATTTCAGTCCGGAATCATCGCCCGAGAAAATCATCGCTCTTCACATTTCTGATATTTAAGTAACATTGGTAGACTATAGTCTTACAATACATCTTGAGACTCCTATAAATTATTATGTAATGGATTTCAATTGTACCCAGCAAACACGAAACACCATCTACGACACCCGTCCAACATTAAACCATCATTGTTTCTATTTCTGTGTTTTCTGTGTAGTTTTTTTTGTCCAACTGTGTAAAAAGAAAAATTATAGGTCTGTGATGATTCACTCAAGCAACAGGAATAGGCTACTTGTAAATTGTCATCTAAGTAATATATATTATCACACAAAGCCAAAAAGCAGTATCAGTTTACTTTGCAAGCAGATACTGTTTTTGGCTTTGCAGTGCGTTATGTGTTTATCATTAAGGGAATATCAATATAATTGAAATTATCCATCAATACTGCTTTTCATTTTTCAGCAGTATTAGTCGAAAAAAAGTTATGTTACTGTTGTAGAATATCATCGATACTTATGTTATCAGTGTGTATATCTTGCACACCTTGTTAATGATGCACTGGATGACACATTACAAAATCATGATGGATCACAAATTTTAGTGTGAGAAATTGGATTTTGGATCATAAAAACGAATATTGTGGACATAGATCAAACATTTTCACAAATCAAACACTTCATTTCAAATGAAGACGATGTTAAAATATCTTTCAAACGTTTTTCAGAAAACACAATGTTCTAGTACAAGTATCTGATAGTACAGGTCTTAGCGATTTTAATAATTTCACCAATGTAACCCATACACAAATTCAACTAATGATGACGATATAATATGTGATATATTATATGCATTAATACCTGACGTTATTCGCAAGATGAAATATATTGGGCATGTAGATGATTAAATCGGTTCTAAAAAAAAGCTATAGATAAAGGAATGTTGAACTATAGTATAGCCCTATATTGATTTCTTGATATTGGGAATGTCTATGAACAAACAGCTGTGTTAAATATCAGGTAGGCCTACAATAAGGAGACTCACTTTTCGGACAACTGTAAAGATGTTATTTCAAGGGAAGGTAATTATTTTTTTTCGCGGAAGGAGTAAGTTTTGAAAAACAAATCAGTCCTGCTGATTGCAAAATCAATTTTGCTGTTCCGTCAGACATGATTTTAGCTAAACACTCGGCAGTATAGTAGAGATCATGTATAGACGATCTCTAGTATATACACTATTAGTCAACAGTTGTAATAGGCCTACACGACGCTCTATTAGGACCCATTAATTACCATTCGCCTAGGAGCTCTATTGCATATTTATTCCCCCCGTTTTGACCAAGGTCAAATAATAAAATGATATCATTTTCGCTAGAATCCAAGCTAATTCATGACTTTGGTATCTACCATATGGTTTTCAGGTATGCCCGACATAATGGTATTGCCGGAAATTTTGTTGGCCATTGCCTTGTGGGTGAAATCCAAGATGGCCACCATTACTGCAAGGCTAAGCTATATAAATTACCATCATTTTCGACAGAATGGACCGCAAAGCATAGTTTTGCTGTCTACCATTGGGTTTTCAGGTATTCCCGACATAGTGTGTGGTTGGAAAGTACATTAGACATTGCATTATGGGTAAAATCCAAGATGACCGTTATTTGTGAAAACCAGAAAATAATATAATTGTCAACAGAATGGAAGAAGATTCGTGATTTTGGGAACACCCATGTGGGATTTTATACCAACAACAAGTTTATCTGGAATCTACAGATTTTTTGAAAGTTGTAAATGTGAAATTCTAGTCTATGGGCATGTTGAGTATGGACATATCAAGGAGCCCTATTGTGTCGCTTTAAACCTTCGAAAAAGTAATTCTAAATGTCTTTTTTATAGATTTTTCAGTTTTTTCTAAGCCCAGTCTGCATGTTGTATTTGACAGCTACAACATGTAGGCTACAATGCGTTATCCAAAATAGGGAAGCGGTATTATTACCAAAATATAAAGATATGTGTTATCCTGTCACGGCCATCTCATACCCAGTTCGGCCATGTGGTACCCAGTCTAGGATATCTAAAATTTATATTATATCCACCAAAATCATTCATCTATATCCATTTCAGCAAAAACTATATAGGCCTACGACTCTTTTAGGTCATGGCACTGAAGTGGCCATTTTGTTTGTCTTATGGCCGCCATTATTGTTTTAAACATCTTGATTATCTCTATAATCACCTTCTGATCATGTCGGGCGCTATACATGAAAACCCTCTGATAGACAGCAAAATCATCGATTGATCCTAATTCCGGCAAAGGTTATACACATTTTTTGCAGGGTCATGTTTATGTGATGGTTAATTTGCCGCCGCCATCTCAGTTTTTACTACATACACCATAGTTGTTTTAAATGATACAAACATAGTCACTTGTCGAACTACTAGTATCTGAAACCTATATGGTAGACACTAATATATGTTACTTCCAGTTAAGTTATAGACTTTTCCTACTCTGAAACCCCCTCCTGAATCTGAATCTAGATAATGCCACCAAGTGATGTGCAAAAGAAAATCCTATGGTAGACACTAAAGTCACGAATCTCCTTCTATTCTGACTAAATTGATAACAAAAATGTTTGACACGAATTTTGTTTCACTTTGTCTAATGGCGGCTGTCTTAAATCTCATCCACAATAAAATGTTGAGCTACCCTCTCGCCATACAACTAAATTGGGCATACCTGGAAAACCGACGGCATTCACCGAAATCGTGAAGCTCTTTCTATTTTATCGAAAATGTATCAATTTATTGTTTTGACCTTGTACAAATGGAGACCATCTTGATTTTTACTCACAATGCAGTAACTAATGTACGTTCTGGCCACACCCCTATGTCAGACATGCTTGGAAACTCTATGCTACACACCAGAGTTTTGATTTTACTTCTATTTTATAAAAAAAATGATATCACTTTACTGTTTCACCTTGCACAAATAGCGGCCATCTTTGATTTCATTAACAATGCAATGTCCTTTCTAACTACATCACTATGTCGGACATAACTAAAACCCTTATGCTACATGTCACACCAAAATCAAAGATCTGCATCTATTCTGTCAAAAATATTATCATTTTATTGTTTCATCTTGTACACATGGCGGCCATCTTGGATTTTGCTATTTTTCGGCGTCTTAAGTGGGAAATATTTTTGGGCTCCTAGGCTAACTTTAATCAAGATTGGCCACTGAGCCTTACAAAAATCGTGTTGTTATCCGCCCGATAACGATGAGCCTAAAATTTAATGCTAAACTACGTACTGACTATATAGTCGTGGCTGTTAGGGGTATTTTGTGGCAAATTCTTCCAAAGCTACAAAATTTGACACAGATATAGAACAGATTATACTCTTTCGATTTGCGGTGGATGCCAAGACGGGTATCGCTCAGGGCTAGTGTATTAGCAAAATCCAAGATGGCCGCCATTCACATTTGAGATATACCTTACTAAGGATAAACAAAGGGCTAGGACCACGTGATATATCGCTATGCGTTATAGTTGTTGATAATTTAGCTACTTCTGATGTTATTTGATTTAAATAATTGGATTTGTTCACAATTAATCAGCTAAAAAGACATTTAAAAAAAAAAATCCGTGAAAATTATTAGGTTCATACTAGACTAGACGTGGTTGAGGGGTAATGATAATTTAAAATTTAAACACTATTATTTTCACATAGCTGAACTACTCAGGGGCCAGAATCAACCTGTTGATCAGGTAACTGCCGCTGCGTTACTGAAATATGGCCAAATATGTACATCGCCTATGTGCGATTTTGGTCCGATTTTGAGAAATCAAGCGTATTACACACTTTTACCCAATGAATAGTCAAATTTTGAGCTATAACAATATGTTAAATTTTTATATCCATACAAAGCTACTGACACAGGCGTAAACATGGATGTTCCATATTGCGTCAGATCAAATGCGTCAGAGAGCTTTCAGTAGGTATTTTAACCCCTAATTTCACCTATTTTTTATACTTATTTTGTATAATAGTCCAAACATCAGCTGATTTTTGTATGGTATTTTATGGTATTTAATTTAAACGTTTTTTTACTGAATATCTGCAGGACTTCATCTCGCTCATGGAAATTTTTTATGGTATAAATGTTTGTTATTCGTACGTTTACATTTTCTGGAGCCATTTTTTAAAACTGATCTTTACCACTAAAGAAGTGAGCACAGCCAATTTAAAAATTATCTAAACCACTACAAAAGTGATCTTGACCACTAAGGAAGTGATCACAGCCACAAGTTATTTGAGCCACTACAAATGTGATATTGGACACTAACAAACTGGTGTCAGCCTCTGAATAAGTTATCTAAGCCACTAGAAAGTGATCTTGGCCATTGAAGAAGTGATCACAGCCACATAAAAAAATATTTAAACCACTACAAATGTGATCTTAGCCAATAAAGAAGAGATCACAGCCACTTTAAAAATTATCCCAGCCACTACAAAGGTGATATTGGTCACTAACAAAATGGTGTCAGCCACTGAAAAAAAATATCTAAGCCAATACAAAGTGATCTTGGCCACAGAAGAAGTGATCACAGCCACTTTAAAAATTGTCCAAACCACTAAAACGTGATCTTTATCACCAAAGAAGTGATCACAGCCACTTTAAACGTTGTCTGAGCCACTACAAATGTGATCTTAGCCACTAACAAACTGGTGTCAGCCACTAAAAAAGTTATCTCAGCCACTACAATTGATCTTGGCCACTGAGGAACGGAACATAGCCACTTTAAAGATATCTAAACCACCACAAAAGTGATTTTGACCACTACATAAGTGATTACAACCACTACAAACGTGATCTTGGCCGCTGACTAAGTGATTTCAGCCACTTTAAAAGTTATCTCAGCCATTACAAAGGTGATTTTGGCCTTGAACAAATTGGTGTCAGCTACTGAAAAAGTTATCTAAGCCACGACAAAGTGATTTTGGCCACTGGAGAATTGATCACTGCACCTTTAGAGGTTATCTCAACCACTACAAAGGTGATCTTGACCACTGGAGAAGTGATTACAGCCACTTTAAAGGTTATCTCACCCATTACAAAGTGATTTTGGCCTCAAACAAATTGGTTTCAGCTATTGAAAAAAAAATATCTAAGCCACTGCAAAGTGATTTTGGCCACTGAGAGAGTGATCACAGCTACTTTAAAAGTTATCTCAGTCGCTAACAATATTATGTCAACCTTTAAAAAGTGATCTTGGCCACTACAAAAGTAATCGTGACCTGTGACTGAAGAAGCCATCACAACTACTTTAAAAGTCATCTCAGCCACCAGGAGGGTGAACAAAATGAACTTGTCCACTGAGCAATTTGTACTGGCTGAAAAAACTCTTAAAGCTGGGATCACTTCCTCAGTGATCAAGATCACTTTTGAAATATTCAACAACGTTCGCGAATTTACAGTGAGTATTATAAAAGTGAGACCATTTGACATGCAACTCAATTCTGAGAATAAAGCGGGGTGAAGTTAATGGGTTTATAAAGAGGTGTCATAATTAAAAAATGTACTACACGTCAACGGGACAAAATTTCATGAAAATCGCTTGGGAATTGACAGTAATCAACGAAAAGCTAACTTTCAATTTAGACCATCCTCTACACATCATGTAGTGGCAGCATCTATAGCCCACACATATAGGCTACATTTTAAAGAAGGTTAGTATTGAAAATATTATAAGAATCAAGTTTGGATATTGACCATGCTAAGGCATATATATTAGCCAAAATATATTGGCAACAGGGATCTATATTTATATTGCCATGCTGATATAATTAATGTAAATGTCTGAAAATTATTGAAATCATACAGTTATTTGACATAATGTCGACGGATCATTCAATATTTGAAAAAAGAAAACAAAATCCCCAGCGCATAGCGCAAAAACTTAACGATACCAACGTACACTGATCTGACACGGTCTGGTCCAATGGCAATGACTGCATGCTATAAGCTATTTATTTTTAAACTATTTATATTGCAAACACGTTATATGTATAATTCATTACACTTTTAATAATACGTAAATAAGTTTAGTGCTAAATATTTTCACTTCTGCATGCTAAGTTGTAATATAATTCAACTATTAGTTGCCAATAAATGTTATTATTATGTATGGCCCATATGCTAAATAACATTTAATTACATTAAATGTGATATTTCCGGGATGAATGTGCTGAAACGTTGTTTGTTACTAGGGTATAGAACTCAAATTTTGAAAATCAGGTGTGGAAAATTGCAGTAAATGAGGATGATCGCGTGGTTCCATTAACAAGTACGTCCGTATTGTATCATTCCTAATTTCAGGTGTCGTATTCACTTTATTGACGTCAAAGTACAAAATCAATAATGCTCAATAATCAATTTACCTATTTATCACTGATACTGCTTATTTATTATCGGTGGGCCTGTGATCATATAGTTGCTGTACTAGTGTGGTAATGATTGAACAACGTGCGGTTAAATGAAATAGTATGAACAGATATGATAATTATGCGTTTGGCCAATAATTCCCTTAAAAAAGGGAAATTTGGGGAGAAATCTATCGAAAGTTATGAAAAAACATAAGGATCATAAATTATGCTTCTCAGTAGCGAGTTTATTTTCATGTAATTTAAGATTTTAATTATTATATTGCTTAATTCTGATATTTCTGATATCTGGTGCCGGCCATTTTAGATGTAGCCCCTACGGTGGCGCAAGGCGATACCACTCTAAATCGATCAAGTAAGGTTTTGTCGACATCTGAGCCATATTTGATAGCTTGGGAACAATTTTCTCCAAACAGTCATCAACTTCACGATCATGTAAACGTTTACGAAAGTTGTTTTAGAATATACATTTTATAATAGAATTTTGCCAATTAGAAGCGATAGTTACCACCCACTGAAACCGACAGTTACTACCCACTGAAGTTGCAGTTACCAGTAACAGCTGGAATTAACACATGACAGTTACCATTCACACTGAACAAATTTAGTTTACCGATTACGATTAAATTATCGCCAATTGTATGTTAACATAATGTGCATTTTGTCCAGCTAAGTGTTATAAATCCACCTACAAATCGGCGGAACAAAGGAGAACGTTAAAGTACACACAATTATGAAAATGTAAACGAATCGGTAGCCTTTGTCAGCCATCTTTTGCTTATGGTAACTCCAGTCACCTCCACCGCTTTACCACAGTGGTGTTATCATACATAATCATCCCCTCAAGTATCATTTAAAAACAAAGAGACAGGAGGATGAGATTACGCCTACTGATCATGAAATTTTTTTTGTAAGACACTTCTTTTAACATAATAAAATAGCTTCAGCAAACACGACACATCGATCCAATGCTGGTCCAACGTTGGCCTACCTTCTGTGACTTTGGGCCAACATTGGAGCGATGTGTCGTGTTTCTTGGGAAATAATTCTAAGCTACGGAACCGTTGAAACGGCACAAAAGTAATTATGTTCAACTCTATATACAATGAAGAGGTGCAAGATCGAGTCCCGCTATAGTGACGTATTGGTGTCCTTTTTCAAAATTATACCACTAGAAACTGCACTAGAACATGTTACAGACGTGTTGAAAACAAGACTTTCGTTTCCTGTTCGAATAATCACAATGGACATTGCATCAAAACGTTTTACAGTTGTTAGAAACAAAACCTACTCAGATTCATTTAAAACATTAAAAACATTTTATTAACGTTTTAATGATGGTTTGGGAACGCATTCGTTTCCTGCTCGAATTATCACAATTGTCACTGTAACAAAACGTTTTACAAACGTGTTAGAAATAAAACCTAGCCAGATTCATTAAAAACATTAAAAACGTTTTATTGACGTTTTAATGATGTTTTTAGGAACGCATTCGTTTCCTGTGCGAATTATCACAATGGTCACTGTAACAAAACGTTTTACAGACGTGTTAGAAAAAAACCGTGCTCAGGTGCATAAAAGCATCACGTTTCAAAGACGGTAAAAATATGCTTTGATGACATATTTTTTTCCTGTTCGAATTATCACAATGGTAACTTCTTCAAAGCGTTTTGCAAACGTGTTAGAAGCAAAACCTACTCACATATTTCGCACCTAATTCAGAATTAGGCCAGATGTTTTGCACCTTCTTATACTTTAGACGTCGGAATAGTAAGAGTAAAAATATTTATACTGATCGTAGACCGTTCACCTGGGTATTCGAATGAATCAGAAAGAACTGAGGAAGACATTTATGTTGATTTTGAATTGGGTAAAACCCTTTGATATCCATCGTTCATATACAAAATATTCAGCGCCTTAAGGGTTGATAAATACCATATACTTTTTCGCGATAATTTTACACTATCAACAATTAGCATTTTGATCCTCACAAATACATATTTCTAAGAGAAGGAGGAAATATAAGCGGTTATATCGCCTTATATACTCGTCGTCACATTCACTTGTATCACGCGTTTTTCGCCGATTTCTCTGTCAATTCTCAAACGATTTACATGAAATTTTGCAAAGACTATGTCCGAGTCACCCGCAAATACCGTGTCACATGTAATGCAATTCAAGGGCCTAAAACGGACCAGTTCAACCAGTTTAATGGGTTTATAGAGGGACGTCGTAATTACGGATTTTCTACAATGTCAAATGGTCTAACTATTAAACTATATAATATTTCTTTATTAAAATGTCACGCTATTTGGCAGGTGATTCTAAAAAGAAACTTTTATGAAAATCGGTACAAGTTAATGTGACGGCGGATATGGTTGAGCGAAATATACTGTAGATCTTGTAATTTTCGCGTGCCGAAATTTTCGTGAACTTCTAATATTGGGATTTTTCACGAAGATTAGAATTCGCGAATTTTCCTTTTGCTCAGTAGAGCTATTATAATAATAATTTTCGCGAGTTTGTCAAATTCGCGAATCTGTCCTCTTGGCGAAAATTAAAACCTCGCGAAAATTACCAGATCTACAGTGTGTCGTTAGGCCCATATCGATTTGTTCTAAGTCGTTTTAACGTGATATAAGCAGAGATTATTTAGTTGAGATATTCCACTGTCACTGACACACGGCCGCACGGCCATACGGCCGCAGGGCTGCACGGCCGGACATGGTGATGACAAAAAGCGTAAGATATTGTCCTGGATATACTATGTCAATAACATTTAAATCTAGAAACATGTACGCTTGTTCAGATTTATGAGTTGCTGGTGTTAGCTCATTGTCGCTGTCGTAAATTCTCCACCCACGAGAAGGTGCTCATTGACCTCACGCAGTCGCTTAACGCATATTTACACTCAACGCGATAGCTTTATATTCTGTGAAACGCAGTGACGTCACCAGATACCGTTTGATAGGCAGCTCGGTGAAAGTAATATATAACCCCCGTGCATCATTGTATTAAGTAGCTCGGTGAAAATATTGGAGGTCCCGGTTATTGAGTTTCACAGAAACTTGGGCCATCGATTACCCGCGTGTGTGCCTTACACTCTAAACAATATAGGTTCTTTAAAAAGAACCCTTCATTACTATTACCATGCAAACCCAGGAGAACCCTCCTGGGGTTTTATGGTAATAGAACTGAAGGGTCCCTTCTGAAGAACCTATATTGTTTAGAGTGTATGCATACTCTTCCAATCTGGTACAGTGGTTAAAGCTGAGATTGCGGGCTCGAACCCCACTCTGGTCTTTCAGTTTCAAAGAAAACAAAATGTTCCTTCCCCGCTCACTCGCAATGATTCCATATTGTGGGGAACCTCCGTGACAGGAAGGTAGCGTGCTCGACCTCAGATTGCCTGGGCTCGAATTTCGAATCCTGTGTCTGCAGGGCAGTCTCATCATAGTCATCTCACCATTTTCAGGAGGTTCTCCTGTCCCAATGCAGCCTATGTGCACAAAGGTGGCTTAAAACCCCATTCATTCATTTCATTCCTAATCTGGTAGGCCTACGATATGATTTTTGTCGAGAGTGAAAAAAATACCTTAATTTAAACAGTTCATGAAACGAGTGATGGTATATGTCGTTTTCCTCATTTTCTCACAAATACACACATATTTTCATACCTAACATTTATTCATTTTCACATTTAGGAATTGAAGAATAGTTATTTTAAATACGATCGATTTTTGAATGATCAAATAATATCCACTATCTGAACAAGAAAATCGTCAACTGATATAAAATTCCATTTAATTCACACTTAATATTTTTTGATAATTTAAAGGTATATACATCGAATATCTATTTTTCCATTATTAATTCACCATGTAAATTGTCAACTGATTTAAATTACAGTTAAATTACAATTGATGCTTTAGTAATTTAAATGTAAACATTAAATTTATATTTTAGCGATTTAAATGTAAATATTCAATTAATAGTTCTAGTAATTTAAAAGTGAACAATAAACATAATCTTTGCGTTTCCTGATGAGATATTAGTTTAATTATGGGAGCAAAAACAGTTGTAGAGCTAACATGGTTACCTAACAAATATTAGAACAATACATCATTAAATCATGAAATGTACAACATCTGAATACTAATAAGTTCACCATTGATCTATCCTAGTAAATAAATTCATATAAAATTTCATTTTACGCAACAACATATAAACAAAATAGCAAATCTGTTTGATTACATTAAACACACATTTACTCAGACTTCTCGCGATCGATATAAATATATTAACCCTTTTATCGCGGGGACTGTTTTTAGACATGAGAATCGGACGTCTGTAGACGTCAGATTCTGACGTCTAATGACGCTACCCGCACTGAAAGAATTAAGTAATTATAACGGCCGTAGACCCGTAACATAGGTATTCAAATGAAGCAGAAAGAGCTAATTAAGACATTTGGGATGATTTCAAATTGAAAATAAATGATCTCCGCGGTTTAAACAAAACTATGTAAGCGTGCGATCATACAAAGCCGTCCCCTTCACTATCCATGCTAATTAGATGATTGAAACAAACTGTTCTGCATCCGTTAGTGTCCTGATTGAAACAACTGTTCTTTATATGTTCATGTCACGATTGAAACAATCGTTCTGCATCTTTTGCTGTCCTGATTGAAACAACTGTTTCGCATCCGTCCATATCCTGGCTGAAACAACTGTTCTGCATCTGTTTTTGTGTCACAATTATTTTGCATCTGTTTGTGTCCTGCTTCAAACAACTGTTTTGTATCTGATCTGTCGTGTCCCCGTAGTGGCAGAAAAGCATGTCCATTACAAATTTAACTTATTTGACTCTGTATGTCTCTGTAGGGTTGACTGGATGAGAACCAATCGATTGTGCAAGGCAGCATGGCCAATATTATATTATGAGTTTTCTGTCCAATGTCTCTGCTGCTGACGGCAGCATATTGATATGCTAGCACACACACATCTAGTTTTTATTTCTGTCACATATATTTACTCACTGATAGAGGCAGTCTTATAATGTACTACAGTTATTGTTTTGGGAAACGGTGTCCAAACTCATACAGGTGTTGTCACTCTAGGCCGAAGTATTTCACCATGCTTATCATCAGTGCCTCCAACTCCTCCGCGATTCGTGTGTCCTTCGGAGGACCTGTATATCTGATGCGCCACCCGACAGGCGTGGTCACTATGTGTTGAATCAGCATGGTCAACGTCAGCAAAACCACCAAAAAAACAACACCGTTTCTCGCCATCTTCTAAAAAGTCTGTTGGAGAAGGCAATGCACGAATAACTAACTAAACTAAATTATCTAACAGCGGTTATATATTAGCCATTTTGGATGTTAGGCTACCCCCGAGGACCAAAGAAAAACACCTCTTTAAAGTTAATAGGGCTAATTGTCACATACCATAGATCGGGTAATATTCGCGATAGTAATTTTCTCGAATTTCGCAAGGAGGACGAAAATATTTTTTATAGTAGCGCTACCTATCGTGGAAAATGGCCGACACAGTGATGTGATTGGCAACTTTTTGCTACTTACTAGTAATATGTTTGTATACCTGTACCACATAATGTAAGAGGTTGTGGCGACAGTGGCCTTCTTGTGACGGTACACATACTCTTCGTACCACAGTCAGTTTGCCCCATTATTATTAGGAAAGACGTTTTGCACCCTATTCAGAATTAGGACAGATGTTTCGCACCTTCGTAATATTTGAAAAAACGTTTCGCACCCTATCAATATATCAGCGCGACATTGTCTAGATTACCGTTGTAACGGTTGACAATGTCTTAAACACATTAGCCAAGATATTTGCACAAGATAGAGCATAATTATGCAATATAGGCCTATGGTATGGCCAAAAATTTGAATCAATGTCATTTTACGGTTGGGCCGGCATCGCAGATGGTGGAACAACATTAGGTAGAGATTGGTCCAAAGTCCCGCATTTGCTGGGTATGTATGCCTACAAATCCCCTATGCATATAACAAAATGTCGAGTTATGTAAAAAAAAACATGTTATCTATGACTCAGACGGGTGCGAAAAGTCCTATAAGAAAGGGGCGAAACCTTTCGTGTGGGGGACTGAAACGTGGTAAGTTGTAGGCCAAATGTCTTTTTTTAGCGCTGGGGCTAAATGTCTTTCCTGTAGTGTGCGAACGTCCTAAAAGAATGGGGCATATTGTGGTGGGGGGGGGGGGGGTGTGGCAAATTATCTTAATTTTGAGGTGGCGAAACGTCTTCTCTGGAGGCAACACGTCGCACATAAGGTGGAAAACGTGTCTCGCGGGGAAGAAACGTCTTCAGAAACGTTTTACACCGGGGCGAAATATCCCGACAACGATGGGGGGAGGGGGGGACATGACACAGCACAGCGCAGTCACTAAGTGCTGCAAACAAAGTCAGACCTCATTACGGAAAATAAATCTTTTTAAAATGTGCGTATTCAGGACCTCGCGAAAAATGAAAAATTCGCGAAAATTTAAACACCCGAAAATTACCTACAGTGATTGTGATCTACAGTACGTCACGATTGCGATTTGTAAAATAAAAATGATGGGTCAGGCAAAATATTCACCATTTCCATCACGATTGCGATTTGTAAAATAAAAACGATTGGCATAATATAGTCAGGCAACATATTCACCATTTCCGACCTGTGGGAATTTATTATTTCATTTATACATTCAAAGTACATGTACAAGCAGAAAAAACAAGAAAAAACAAGACCATACATGTATGACCAAAAAAACAGAAATTGTGCCATAGGTCATTATGTTATTACCATATAGTCGTGATATATATTTATACATTTACGTCATTGGGCCCAATCATCATGATCTTATCAATGTGAACGCCCACCTACATGTAAAAAGTGGGCGTCTGAAGGCAAATCACCCATCCCCCCCCCCCACCAGAAAGAGGGGTGTTGTGTGTGGGTAACGGTTGACATTTCTGTACACCAGTCCTTATGAACATGTCCAACATAACGCTTGAGGTCCCTAGGTTCAGTACTTTTGTCTTTAAAAAGTATTCAGAAAAAATATACCTCCACGATTAAATATAGTGATTAGAGTTTAAAGGGTTTTGGTTGGAATAATGTTGGTCCAGCGTCGCAGACTCAGCATTACATCAGCGTTGGACCAATGTATCGTGTTATCTGGTGTTTCTGATGCCGGGATAGAAAGCGTCACCCGCATAGTAACAGGCATACAGGAGTCCGAAAACACGGTACAATCACCCAACTCTGTTTAAATGCCGGGCCAGCGTCGAAGACTGTGGATCAACATTGAAACAGCATTAGGTGAATGTCACGTGTTTGCGCGACGTATACAGCAGACCCAGTGATGGATTAATGTTGGGCCAGCGTCATAGACGATTGAGCGGCTTTGAAAAAAAGTAATGGGTTGTGACGCTGGCCCAACCGGCATTTGGTGGGTAAGCCTACATCCTATGTAGGCCTATGAGGTACATATTAGGCAAGTATTGAATGAATGTTGGCCAGCACCGGAGATGGTGGTGGGAATAATACACGTTGAAGATATATTTTAGCTTGTCTCCTTGGTTCTTTCCTTAATTATAGCATTTTTATCATTTAGATTATTATTATAATTTTTATAAATTAGAGATTTTACTAATGAATAATCTCTGATTATATCCTGCACATTTTGGATTCTTCTAGCCCATGAGGAAGAGCAATCAATACACTGTTATGTTTAGAAAATATTAAGCCGATTTTTGTCTCTAGCACTCAAACAGACTAAAGCTGGGCCTCGGAGCTCGGGATCCTGTTCCAGTTTATTTGGTAATTTCAATAATAATAATAATTTGATTTCACTAATATATGGTTGACAGACCTCGTAGAGTTCTGTTCTGTTCCCGTTATATTAACCAATGCTAATAACATGTTACTCAATTAATAATAATGATATTATACCATTTTTTGCATGTGTTCAACTGGAAATTCAAAGAAAATAAAATATATGAAATGTAAATTTTTATTATCCACATGTAACATATAAAATACAATGACAACGGAGTAAAGTTTTATATTGGGAACAAGAAGTGCTGCATTAACCATAAACCCTTTTACCGCCGGTACCGAATAAATTCGGTTTTTCATATTTTTATTACCACATTAAGTACCTCATATTGAACATGTTAAAGATAAAATGTGACAATAAATCAGCAAGATTTGAAAAAAATTAACCTACATTTTGTCAAAATGGAATAATTTTCACTCACTTGAAGTTGTGGATCGCGTCAGCGAAACACAGCTTCAAGTGGGTGAACATTTCAATTGAATAATTTGGAGGTCAAAGGGTTAACCCGCTAAATTAAATAATTAAAAAAAAACATGTTCTCAATAGTTTTTACAAAAATATTCCAGCGCTTTAAAGGTTAACCCTGTAAACCGTGGAATGTGAAAATGACATTGCATCCGTAGATCCTGATCGTCCGCTACAACGAAGACATACGTCACAGACAGAGTGTCCGTAGATCCTGATCAACCGCTACAACGAAGACAGACGTCACAGACAGAGTGTCCGTAGATCCTGATGAACCGCTACAACAAAGACAGACGTCACAGACAGACGTCACAGACAGAGTGTCCGTAGATTCTGATCAACTGCCACAACGAAGACATACGTCACAGACAGAGTGTCCGTAGATCCTGATCAACCGCTATAACGAAGACAGACGTCACAGACAGAGTGTCCTTAGATCCTGATCAACCGCTATAACGAAGACAGACATCACAGACAGACGTCACAGACAGAGTGTCCGCAGATCCTGATCAACCGCTACAACGAAGACAGACGTCACAGACAGAGTGTCCTTAGATCCTGATCAACCGCTACAACGAAGACAGACGTCACAGACAGAGTGTCCGTAGATCCTGATTGTCCGCTACAACGAAGACAGACGTCACAGACAGAGTGTCCGTTGATCCTGATCAACCGCTACAACGACGAGAGACGTCACAGACAGAGTGTCCGTAGATCCTGATCACCCGCTATAACGAGGACAGACGTCACAGACAGAGTGTCCGTTGATCCTGATCAACCGCTATAACGAAGACAGACGTCACAGACAGAGTGTCCGTACATCCTGATCAACTGCTACAACGAAGACAGACGTCACAGACAGAGTGTCCGTAGATCCTGATCACCCGCTATAACGAGGACAGACGTCACAGACAGAGTGTCCGTAGATCCTGATCACCCGCTATAACGAGGACAGACGTCACAGACAGAGTGTCCGTTGATCCTGATCAACCGCTACAACGAAGAGAGACGTCACAGATAGAGTGTCCATAGATCCTGATCAACCGCTATAACGAAGACAGACGTCACAGACAGAGTGTCCGTTGATCCTGATCAACCGCTACAACGACGAGAGACGTCACAGATAGAGTGTCCATAGATCCTGATCAACCGCTATAACGAAGACAGACGTCACAGACAGAGTGTCCGTTGATCCTGATCAACCGCTACAACGAAGACAGACGTCACAGACAGAGTGTCCATACATCCTGATCAACCGCTACAACGAAGACAGACGTCACAGACAGAGTGTCCGTTGATCCTGATCAACCGCTACAACGAAGACAGACGCCACAGACAGAGTGTCCGTACATCCTGATCAACCGCTACAACGAAGACAGACGTCACAGACAGAGTGTCCGTTGATCCTGATCAACCGCTACAACGAAGACAGACGTCACAGACAGAGTGTCCGTTGATCCTGATCAACCGCTACAACGAAGACAGACGTCACAGACAGAGTGTCCATACATCCTGATCAACCGCTACAACGAAGACAGACGTCACAGACAGAGTGTCCGTTGATCCTGATCAACCGCTACAACGAAGACAGACGTCACAGACAGAGTGTCCGTTGATCCTGATCAACCGCTACAACGAAGACAGACGTCACAGACAGAGTGTCCGTTGATCCTGATCAACCGCTACAACGAAGACAGACGTCACAGACAGAGTGTCCATACATCCTGATCAACCGCTACAACGAAGACAGACGTCACAGACAGAGTGTCCGTAGATCCTGATCAACCGCTACAACGAAGACAGACGTCACAGACAGAGTGTCCGTTGATCCTGATCAACCGCTACAACGAAGACAGACGTCACAGACAGAGTGTCCGTAGATCCTGATCAACTGCTACAACGAGGACAGACGTCACAGACAGAGTGTCCGTAGATCCTGATTGTCCGCTACAACGAAGACAGACGTCACAGACAGAGTGTCCGTTGATCCTGATCAACCGCTACAACGAAGACAGACGTCACAGACAGAGTGTCCGTAGATCCTGATCAACCGCTATAACGAGGACAGACGTCACAGACAGAGTGTCCGTAGATCCTGATCAACCGCTACAACGAAGACAGACGTCACAGACAGAGTGTCCGTAGATCCTGATCAACTGCTACAACGAGGACAGACGTCACAGACAGAGTGTCCGTAGATCCTGATTGTCCGCTACAACGAAGACAGACGTCACAGACAGAGTGTCCGTAGATCCTGATTGTCCGCTACAACGAAGACAGACGTCACAGACAGAGTGTCCGTAGATCCTGATCAACCGCTACAACGAAGACAGACGTCACAGACAGAGATGTAGATTAACCCTAAATCGCCGAAATATATATTTGCATAGTATTCGTTTAGATGTAACCTTAATTCTCACAAAGCTGAACTTATATGTGCTTAAACCACGGATATTGCACCCACGATGCATTGAAGCATCATTTTACACCATTTAAAACATACTTAATTTTCCAGCAGCGAAGGATTTTAGAATGAAAATTACCATGAAACTGTTTTACCAATACATGGCAATTTTCTTTAATTTTCCACCCACTTCAAATCATCTGCATCCACTACAAGGCGAGAATTGCGACAGCAATTCGCGGCTTGTAGTGGATGAAGATGACAATGGTAAATTTAGTCTTCAAAGGGTTAAAGAGGTTTTTTCATGTTGAAATCATCATTAATATCTTAGCTAGTTTTTTTTCTCTTCATTTGTTATGGGCCTACAGCCAATAGAAAGATTTTACTCTTTAAGTGTGATGACCGATTAGACGTCATAATCTGGTCACAGAAGATGGCGCAACATTAAACAAAGTTAGGTTAGTATGAATGAATGAATAAATGAATAAATGAATAAGTGAATAAGTGAATAAATGAATAAATGAATAAATGAATAAATGAATAAATGAATGAATGAATGAATTAATGAATGAATGAATGAATGAATGAATGAATGGATGGACGGACGGACGAACGAACGAACGAACGAACGAACGAACGAACGAACGATCGAACGAACAAACGAACGAACGAGCGAACGAACGAACGAACGAACAAATTAACGAACGAACGAACGAACGAACGAGACGAACGAACAAATGAGTGAGTGAGTGAGTGAGTGAGTGAGTGAGTGAGTGAGTGAGTGAGTGAATGAATGAATGAATGAATGAATGAATGAATGAATGAATGAATGAATGAATGAATGAATGAATGAATGAATGAATGAATGAATAAACGAACGAACAAACGAACGAACGAACGAACGAAAGAGCGAAAGAATGAATAAATAAATAAATAAATAAATAAATAAATAAATAAATAAATGAATGAATGAATGAATGAATGAATGAATGAATGAATGAATGAATGAATGAATGAATAAATGAATGAATGAATGAATGAATGAATGAATGAATGAATGAATGAATGAATGAATGAATGAATGAATGAATGAATGAATGAATGAATGAATGAATGAATGAATGAATAAATGAATGAATGAATAAATAATTAAATGAATGAATGGAGTTTTAGACACGAAGTGGCATGACGAGTTGCTGGAAATATGTTTTTCTGTTGTCAACTTTCAACACATTTAGCCTATATGATTAAAAGGTTAACATTAAAAAGAACACTGGGTTGTTGTCAACCGCGTTTTGTCAACTGCGCATAGCTGACTATCTACATACAAACATCTGCAACATAGAAGTTTTACAACTTAATCTGAAATCATTTTGAAATAATCATAAATATCTTTGTTAGCTCTTTCTGATTCGTTTGAATATCTATGTTATGGGTCTACGGCCATTATAAATCTTTTTACTCTTACAGCGCAACTTTAGTCGTCAGAATCTGACGTCTACAGACGTCAGATTCTGACGACCTAAGTCGGTCCCTGCGCTGTAAGAGTTAAAGAAGATGACAATGGTAAATTTAGTCTTCAAAGGGTTAAATAGGTTTTTTAATGTTGAAATCATCATTAATATCTTAGCTAGTTTTTTTTCTCTTCATTTGTTATGGGTCTACAGCCAATAGAAAGATTTTACTCTTTAAGTGTGATGACCGATTAAACGTCATAATCTGGTCACAGAAGATGGCGCAACATTAAACAAAGTTAGGTTAGTATGAATGAATGAATAAATGAACCTGGAGGAGGCCTAAGACAGAGCGCGCTCTCTCGGTGGTAATGTAGTTTGCTCAAATCCTTTCAGAAACGTTCAAAACATATTACACAATCAATTATGCTAAATTGAGTGGTCATGCTGCAGCAACTCTCGAAAGCCAAGTCTCCATTTAAAGCTATTAGTCATGAATTGTACGCTCAAAATAACTAGTTTACAATTGAAAAAAAGTTCTGATGCCATCAGGCGGATCAGGAATAAACATCACCTGAAAGAGAAAAAATAAAAAATAATGATAAGCATTAAAGATAAAATAAGAAGAATGAGACAACGAATCTGCTCCAGCTTATCTCAGAAAGATACTTTGCTCGAGAACAATATGAAAGTTAAATTTATGTTAAGAAAGGGAATATACTTTGCTATATCTTAGTGTTGTATTTATACTAGAAACACATATTATCCATAATGTATATTATACTAAATATGAAATGCATCTCTTATGCATTTCTGACTGTGACACTGTGTATGCTAAGTGATATATTAAATGCCAGTGAATATCAAATTGTGTGACTTTAACTCCATAGTCATGATAGTCAGGGAGTTTTATACGGATTTAAGACGAGAAATATGTGTATATGTTTAATCGTGTATTTTACCACAATTACTAGTATAGAAAAAAACTGAGCATAGATAAACTTCACAAATCGCATTTGGTAAATCAACTCTTTGGCAGACACTAATACATATATTTACTTTTTTTTCAATGTGATTATCCATTGTTTTTTTATTGGCAGGGGGTTTGCAAAGATGAACATGGCCAAGATTAGAGCAGCCTTTTCATCACGTGACCGTGTATTATTATTTCAATATGACACGGTCAGGCGAACGCTTACAAAAACTACATAGCACATGTGCAGAGTTTAGGTACATAGGTGGAAGCTTGAGGAGCTCTAGGCCTACATTCTCCACAGCTAAGAATGTAGAGCTCCGAGGGTTTTATCTGACACATCCAACCATAATGTGGATCCCTCATAATCAACAACTTGGTCACACCTGACTGATTATAGTAGGCCTACCATTAGCCCTACCATGATAATTGATCTGTACTCGTGGTCGGACAAAGAAAATAATGTAGTGGTGTGTTTCAATTATACTCTAATGGCACGACCTCTGCAGAGATTTTATCTTGTTTCCTGTGACAGAATCATTGTTTAGGAACATATTTTCAAGGTCAATTTGATCTTGGGTGCCTTAAACGACGTTTCAAATGGAGTTAAATCCTAGTGACTGTATTGTTCAACCTACTAGTCAATCTTATGCCGACATTGCCTAACATTGCACAGTGTGTGGGCCTGTTGTGGAAGTATTAACTTCCTGACACCCGTTGATTGCGTCTAGCCATAAATAATTATTGACACACATAGATTGAAGTCCACTATGGTCCATACATTCCCGCCCTGACTGACGCAATTGCCATAGTAGTGTTTACCAATTAGGTTCACTCTGACCAACCGGACAGGTGAACCTGGATATTTTTTTTAACCTATTCTCTCATTAAAACTACCCAAGTAGGTAATCTGCAAATTACCTCTGCAAGTAATATTATAAGAAGCAGAGCTTGCAATATGTTTCCGAATATTTGATGTCCAAAATTACAACAATAAGTAATATGTACATAACCTCTGAAATACATATATTGAAATTCAATGCAATAAGTGTCAACTGTGCAGTCGTGGAATTATGTTTCAATCATAGTAAAGAAGTGAAAGCTCATTGCACTAGAACGAACTCAATCCAAAAACAGAAACTATCAGAATATCCTTTAATATGAAAACAACCAACCCTATCTTATTGTGCATATTAACCATGCATTTAAAACACACCACTATAGTCTAGTCGAGAAATAGGTTTCCCGTGCACCCTCGGAAATATACTTTCAATTGGTGTATCTAGCTTGGAGAAAAACCGGAAAAAAATGATTAGCAATGTAAACAAGATGAAAAAAATGTCCATAGTGCCATTTTTTGCAAATTTGTGCCGCCATTACCGAAAAATATTGATTTTTTTATAGCTCGGTCAATATAACAGATAACGGCACAATAAGGGTATCTACACCCGTGTTTTGAGGGCCAAAGAAGACAATAAAACCATTTTATAGTGACTTAACCTGTTTAAAAAAAATTAATGTGCAAATTAGCACTACCATTACCGGAAAATGTATATTTAGTTATAGCTCAATATTACAGATAATTTATTTTATTTATTTATTTATTAAAGTTTCTTTTATAGCGCCCACTCCCACTATGTGAATCAGAGCGCTGTACAGTCATTGAGTCAAAACATATGTGTCTTTAGCAACTTTTTAAACTGCGTTAGGGAACCGGATGCACGGAGTTCCTTCGGTAATCCATTCCATAGGTGGGGTGCTCCAAAACCAAATGCACCTTCACCAACTTTCTTTTGGGCTATGGGTTGGTGTAATGTTAATGTGTTGGCTCCCCGCAGGCACTTATTCAAACCTCGGGGTGCTAGCAGTTCTGCCAGGTACACTGGAGCCAAGCCATGAAGAGCTTTGTAAGTGATCACCAGAACCTTATACACAATACGTCTGTCTATTGGCAACCAGTGGAGTTCTTTTAGCACCGGTGTGATATGCTCTCGCATGGAAGTCCGAGTCACCAGTCTTGCAGCCTTGTTCTGTATACGCTGCAGGCGTGCTATTTGTGATGTCGGTAGGTTCAGGAGCAATGAGTTGCAGTAGTCCAAACGAGAGGTAAGCGCCTGGACTGCATTCTTAGTGGCATCAACAGTCAGGTAGCGGCAGACTGACGATAGCCTGTATAGCTGAAAATTACACGCCGCGCATATAGCAGTGACTTGACTTATCATGGAAAGATGGTCGTCCATTTGCACACCAAGGCTACGGACATGGCTGACAGGTATGATTGAACTATCACCAATGTTGATGGTACAATGGCCATACTGCCCCAGATGGTGCTTGGAACAGAAAATAACCATCTCTGTCTTATCATCATTTAACTTGAGCATTCGTATTGACATCCAAATGCGAATCTCTTTGATGCAGGCTTCAAGCCTCCGTATTCCTTCCTCTCTTGCACCTGGTACTGCTGGATCATATTCCACATAGAGTTGAATATCATCTGCGTATTTATGATGTTTTACTCCATGCTCACGAATTATTCGCTGGATCGGAGCAGTGTATAGTGTAAAGATGACTGGGCCAAGAACTGACCCTTGCGGTACACCACACTTCAGAGGCACATGGTCTGGTGTGGTTGTTTCAACCTGCACTCTTTGGGTTCGATCCTCAAGGTAGGTAGAGAACCAGGATAGAGATTTCCCAGTTATCCCGTATTCATCTCGCAATAAACCCAAAAGTTGATTTTGATCGATTGTATCGAATGCAGCTGAGAGATCAAGCATGACAAAGAGGACTGAGTTGTGTCTGTCCAAAGCACTGGAAATATCATGCTTCACCTTGAGTAGTGCAGTCTCTGTGCTTTGCATGAGTTTATAGGCAGACTGGTAATCTTCCTGCAGCCCATTTATATATAGATGGTTAGTCAGACGTTTCACAGCAACCTTTTCCAACACTTTACTGATAAAAGGTATGTTGGAAACAGGCCGGTAGTTCTTAAAAACATTAAGGTCTAAGTTGTCTTTCTTCAACAACGGCTTCACAACAGCAGTGCTTAGCTTGAGTGGAAATATCCCATGATCAAAGCTACTGTTGACTACAGTTACTAGGTATGAGAGCTGGCACTGTAGCGTTTCCTTGAGCACGTCGGTTGGGCAATGGTCCAGACTGCATGTTTTTGCTGGACAATCCCTTATAATGCGCTCCAGTTCCTTTTCAGTGGTTGGTGTAAACTGATCCAATTTGTGAACGATAGAGTTATTAACTACTTTGTCAGTGATGGTGGTATCCATAGCAGCTAACTGGATCGTAATTTTTTCTCGAATTAGTTGATTTTTTTCTGAGAAGAACATTGAGAAGTCATCACACAGCTTTTTAGTACTGCTGGCCTCAGGAAGCATTCTTCCAGGCACCTGTGTCAGTTCTTTGATGACACGGAAACATGTATCTTGTTTTCCAGTTGCAAATTTTGACTCATAATAGTCCATTTTGGTCTGCTTGATCATCGCATTCACGTTTTTTCGATGTTCAACATAGATTTGGCGATGTACTTCCAGCTTAGTTGATCTCCATTTATTTTCATTAGCACGTCGTATCTCCCTGGCCAAGTGAATTGAGTCATTGTACTAGGGGTGACGTAGCCGATATTTCATGGTCCTTGATTTAATTGGAGCCTGAACGTCTAAGGCGGACCCAACAGCTATAATAATGGCACAATAAGGTTGTCTACACCCATGTTTTGAGGGTCAAAGAAGACAATAAAACAATTTTTACAGTGACTTAACGTGTTTAAAAAAATAGTATGCAAATTAGCGCCGCCATTACTGGAAAATGTATATATAGTTATGCCTCGGTCAATATAACAGATAACGGCACAATAAGGGTATCTACACCCGTGTTTTGAGGGCCAAAGAAGACAATAAAACCACTTTAGAGTGACGTCATCGAGAAATGACTTTTTTCCAATCGGTCCACACAGTTTAGATGATAAGGCTCTATACCACTAAACTTTGTGGGGAATCGCGAACATCACAAAAATACGACAGCATTATTCATGGTATGTCCGTGCCTAGAGTAGTGACAAAAATAAAGGGCTGTGGTTGATTCTTCAGTGGCCTAGATCATTTTGTAGTGGCTGTGGTCGGTTCTTCAGTGGTAAATATAATTTTCGTAGTGACCGAGATCACTTCTTCAGTGGCTGACATAAGTATGTTAGTGACCAAGATCAATTGTTTAGTGGCTGAGATAACTGTTAAAGTATTGGTATTGACTGAGGTGGCTTTTAAAGTGGCTGTGATGACTTCTTCGGTGGCTAAGATCGTTTTTGTAGTGGCTGAGATAAGATTTAAAGTGCCTGTGATTCTTTTGTGGTTAAGAACAGTTTTGTAGTGACAGTTTCAGTGTCTGACATCAGTGTGTTGGTGGCCAATATCACCTTTGTAGTGGTTGAGATAATTTTCAAGGAAGATGTAATCACTGCTTCAGTGGCTGAGATCACTTATATAGTTGCTGAGATAACTTTTAAAGTGACTGTGGTCAACTCTTCAGCGGCCAAGATCACTTTTGTAGTGGATGAGACAACTGTTAAAGTGGCTGCGATCACTCCTTCATCGATAAATATAATTTTTCCAGTGGCAAAGATTATTTTTTGTTGGAAAAGAGAGCGCGCATGCGTGGTCGTCGGACGCTTTTCAAAGATTCCTGCTTCGATCACCACAATATAGGCTTCATTTGAAAGATATCCTTTTTTAATTACCTTACTATCTGCCCAAACTGGTCGGTAAGGTAGTCGAGCATGTACACATGCAGGGCTCGACAGTTTTTTGTACTGCTAAATATGTTTTATTTATGACTTTTAATCTGCCGTTTTCGCGGCATGTCTGCCATTTTGTTTGTTGACCGGAAAGTAAACAGACCACTTGTCAACAGTCAAACGGTCAGCTAGACTTGAACTCGTTCAACCCCTGTATGATATTTTCTGAATGTTTTTTATGCAAATTGTAGTATTGTATACTTGGGCTATTGTTTTTACCTAAAAGACTCACTTATTATATCTTCAAGAGGAGTCTTTTGTTTCTTTTAAAATTTATCAATTCTAATATGCCACGGCATCGGCATAGGCCAGTCAGGACAGTATAGCGTAGTCTGTCAAATACCAACCATAACAAGTCATCTTTTCGACTTCAGCTAACAAGCTATTCTTTTGCTCACAGGTCCATCTCCGTGTTGTGTATACCCGAACCCAGAGTCGACCCTGGGGCGAAGATTCATCCATCTCTCTAAATCTAACCTAATGATGTAAATTGTAATCCTGCTGTGTCTGCACTTTCCACCTCCTTGCACCAAATACTGGCATACGCCGCTGTTTTGAGTTCAAGGCCTGTGACAAACAGTACAAAAAAAGGTAACTAACCATGGCTTTGTGGCCATGCTTAATATCATAGGACTTATTTTTTTCAAATCTGTTTCTGCATACTCCTTTTAAACATAAAAGTGATCACATTTTCCATGACGCACGGGTTGTCAATTAAATGACTCATCCTACAAAACTATCCATCTTTGATACCGATCTGAAGGATGTGGTCCAGACGAAACAACTACTGAGTTTTTTCACTAGTGTGAAAAATAATTTTGCAATTATAAAGCCAAACAGCAAGTATGTCAGTCTAAAACGACTACTTGTTATGTTAGCCCCACTCCTAAGTGGGGATATACACGCTAATCCTAGCCCTAAGGGCACAACCAAAACCAAAGAAATTACAGTGAAAGATAAATCCATTTATCCATGTGCTTATTGTGAATCTGGAGTCACCTGGGGACAGGCGGGTGTGTGTTGTGATCATTGCGAGATGTGGTTCCACAAAACTTGTTTATCTTTAAACACTAGTTCTTTTGAAAACATACAGGATTCAAATGCATCCTGGATATGTAACAGATGTAATTTCACAAATTCAGAATCATCCCTATTTCAATCATATAACTTCGAACTTCACAACTCACTGCCATCTCTAAATTCAAGCATAGCATCTGTGGACTCTGTATTCACTCCTGAAAATTTCAGTACACTTAATAATTTACCAGATTCGATAAATAGATCAACCAATAGTGGTACCGGTACTCCGACGCAAAGTAAGTCTTTGTCCTCGGCTCCTCCTAAAAAGAAAAACTGGAGAACCCTAGTAATAAACATAAACGGACTCAGGAACAAAAAAGCGGCAATGCAATCAGCCTGCGATTATCTTCAGCCTGATGTGATTATTGGCTGTGAGACTAAAATTATGAACAACATCTTCACATCTGAAGTCCTACCTCCACAATACGTTGCAAACACATACCGCAAGGACGGAACGTCACACGGAGGGGGGGGGGGTCCTGATGGCAATTAGAGATGGCTTTGTTGTCAACAAAGTCGACATTGACACAGACTCTGAGCAGGTCTGGGCGAGAGTTGAGCTTCCAGGTGAGAAGCCACTCTATATATGTAGTTTTTACCGACCACCTACTAGTGGTGTGAACCCATTGTGCGACCTATGAAATTATATTGAGAAAATCACTCAACCAGGACAAGGGCGAGGGCCCTAGGGTAGTGGTTAGCACCGCTGCCTTTCACGCCAGAGCTCGGGGTTCGGTTCCCGGTCTCGGCGGTTTGAAAGAAACAAAAAATGTTTCTACCCCATCCACGTGTGAAAGTCAGTATTTTGGGGAGCCTCCGTGACCGAGAGGTAGCGTGCTCGGCCTCAGACCGCCAGGGCTCGAATTTCGAATCCTGTGTCTGGAGGACAGTGTCATCTCAATCATCTCACCATCCTCAGGAGGTTATCCTGGCCCAGTTTAGCCTATATGTGCACAAAGGTGGCCTAAAGCCCGATTCGTTTCATTTCATTTCAACCAGGACAAAATTTAGTAATTGCTGGGGAGTTTAACTGTAGTGATGTTGATTGGGACTCTAGCACAGTAAAACCAGATGCTTACGACCGTGCTCCTAATCAAAAACTTATAGATCTGGCAAATAATTGTTCACTAACAAATGTCCAACAACAAGCTACACGTCGGGGTAGAGCCCTAGATATATATCTTACCACCAACCCTTCTCTAGTAAAGAGTGTAACAGTGGTCCCAGGCATGTCAGATCATGAAGGCATGGCAGGGATTGACACTGACATCCGTCCTACCTATTCAAGACCTAAACCTAGAAATATTAATATTTTTTCTAAGGCAAACTGGGATCAGATCCAAAAGGACACAGCAAAATTCAGCTTTGATTATCTGCACAATTTATGTTGGTTTGATAAAAAGGCTAAATCTCTGGTTAGACTTAAGCAAATATTATATAATAGAGCAAAACTCACTGGTAACACAAATGATTGGCATAAATACCGAAATGTCAAAAAATCCACAAATCACCACTTGAAGAGATCACATCGATATCACGTAAATAGTAAATCATCGGATGCTTTAGAAAACAATAATACAAAACCATTTTGGTCATAGATTGAGTCCCTGAGGAATGACAATAATGGGGTGGCCCCTATTAGGCGGAAGGTAAACTACATAGTGACCCTACCCAAAAAGCAAACCTTCTAAACAAACAATTTCAATCTGTATTTGTCAAAGAAGACCACAAAATTCCTGTACCAAAATTGGGTGATACCACTGCCCCTACTATTGGTGACCTGAAAATTACAACTAAGGGTGTTGAAAAACAGCTATCCACGTTCAATATCAACAAAGCTTGTGGGCCCGAACAGATTCTAAATATATTTCTAAAGCAGACAACGAAAGAGTCTGCTTTTGTTCTTGCAGCTCTCTTCACTCAATCATTACAAACTGGAAATTTACCGGATGATTGGCTCTCTGCCAACGTTAGCCCAATTTTTAAAAAGGGTGATAGGGGCCTGGCCTCAAACTATCGACCGGACTCCTTGACATGTGTTTGTTGTAAGCTCATGGAGCATATATTGGTAAGACAAATGTTAAGGCATTTTGATGACGAAAACATAATTTCAGACAAGCAGCATGGTTTTAAAAAGGGTCACTCTTGCGAAACCCAGTTGATTACTACCGTAAATGATCTGTTGGCATCAGCCGATGTAAGGAACCGTGTGGATATAGCCATCCTGGATCTCTCCAAGGCATTCGACACGGACTCTCATCGCGGACTGATGTAAAAACTAGATCATTATGGAAACATCCATAAATGGATTTCATCTTTCCTTAACAATAGCAACCAAAAGGTCGTGATTGATGGCTATAGTTCTGATACAATTTCTTTAGGCTCAGGGGTGCCTCAGGGATCGGTCTTGGGACCAATACTGTTCTAGGTCTTTATCAATGACCTGCCCGATCTTGTTAAATCACAATGTTGCCTGTTTGCTGATGACTGCCTTTTATAGAATGAAATTAAGACTTTAAATGACTCCTTGCAGCTACAGAAAGATCTTAAACTACTTGAAAATTGGGCTGAGGAATGGGGTATGAAATTTAATGTCAAAAAGTGCTATAAATTTTCCACCGAAAAGGGGGGAAATCCCTTTTTTCTACACCCTAAATGACCATATATTTTTGCAATATGTTGGTACAAACCCATATCTGGGCGTCACACTTTCCGATGACCTGACATTTGACGCTCATGTAGGAGACATTACCAAAAATGGCAGGCGAATGCTTTGTTTCATACAAAGAAACTTCAAGGGCTCTCCATCACCCCTTACGGAACTGGCACACCTGACATTGGTCCGATCTGGCCTGGAATATGCATCTGCTGTCTGGGACCCGTTCCTGCAGAGGGAAATCGATCACCTCGAAAAGATCCAGCGCAGGGCGGCACGCTTTGTCACCAATAATTACAGGAGGGAATGTGGACTCACCTCGACCCAACTGATTGACAGCCCAGGTTGGGATAGCTTGCAAAAACGCCGTAAAACAGCTAGGCTTTGCATGCTCTACAAAGCAATTAATAGAGAGGTAGCCCTCTCGATTGATATGATGTGTAGACCTGACAATAGAACAAGGGGCAGCACACAAAATTTCAGAACCATTCAAACCAAAAAGAGACCTTTGCAAATTATTTCTTCAATAGAAATATACCGGATTGTAATAAACTACCATCCGATGTAAAATAGTCGCAGACCTTCATAGCCTTTAAGGCTAGATTGAAGAAGTCGGAGTCATTTTTATCTTTTAACTACCCATGCAAACCTCTCCCCGTGGCGCGATAGCACACAATGTGCTCCTGCCACGTAACTTTCAGATTCAGATTCAGATCAGTTTTTTAGTGGCCTTTCTGGTAGCTGAGATATTTTTTAAAAAGGCTGTGATTGATTCTTCAATGGCCACGATCTCTTTTGTAGTGGCTGATATTACTTTAAAGTGGCCGTGGTTACTTCTTAAGTGGTCAACACCAGTCTGTTTGTGGCCAGGATCACCTTTGTAGACGCTGAGATCGGTTTAAAGTGGCTGTGATCTCTTCTTCGTTGGCCAAGATCACTTTTGTAGTGACCGAGATCACTTTCTTAGTGGCTGACATCAGTTCGTCAGTGGCCAAGATTACCTTTGTAGTGGTTGAGATGATTTTCAGAGGCTGTGATTACCTTTTCAGAGGCCAAGATCACTTAATCTGTGGTGGGTGAGATAACTTTTAAACTTGATGTAAGCACTTATTCAGTGGTCAAGATCACATTTCTAGTGACTGAGATCATTTTTTGTGTGCAGTGTTGTGGCTGACATTAGTTCATTAGTGACCAAGATCACCTTTGTAGTGGCTGGGATAAGCTACTTTTAAGTGGATGTGATTATTTCTTCAGTGGCCGAGATCACTTTTGTAGTGGATGAAATAACTTCCTCAGTGGCAAACATCACTCTTTTTTGACCTAGATCATTTTGTAGTGGATGAGAACTTTTAAAGTGGCTGTGGTCGGTTCTTCAGCGGTAAATATAATTTTCTTAGTGACCGAGATCACTTTTTCAGTCGCTGACATAAGTGTGTTAGTGGCCAAGATCAATTGTTTAGTGGCTGAGATAACTGTTAAAGTGGTTGTGATCACTTCCTCAGTGGTCAAGATCAGTATTTTGTGGCCAAGATGGGCTTGGTATTGGCTGAGGTAGCTTTTAAAGTGGCTGTGATGACTTCTTCAGCTGCCAAGATCACTTTTGTGGTGACATAGTGACATACATCCTGTTTTCATTGGTTGACATCAGTTTGTTAGTGACCAAGCTCAACTTTGTACTGGCTGAGATATTTGTAAAGAGGCTGTTATCACTTCTTCGGTGGACAAGATCACTTTTGTAATGGCTGTGATGACGCCTTCAACCTAGGCGCCCCACTATGTAGAAGGACGTACGCGATGTCTATACTAACTCTAGTCAAGACTAGATCACGTATAACATAATAATTAAATTGAGATAATAGCCTATAACAGCCTAAGCTTTTTTTTTTAGATGTGATAAGCTTGACTAGCCTTCATCGTTTTAGAAATAATCCAATCCATCAATGTCATGCATGTATAACTTAGGCCAATTTAATTAGCAGACCAAGGCTGATCTGAGAATCAATCACAAAACTACGATAGTTCTATATACTGTGTAATCTTCTTACTTAACCTAACCGTAATTAAAAAAAATATTTATGTTCATTTTCTAAAATGTTAGAATCGCAGTCAGCGTTTTGCAAACTTATTAGACCAATCTTATGATACTTTAATCGAGCTTACTTACCCTCAGACCCTAGGGGTAGACATTTTGAACTATTGAGTTATCAACGATATCCCAATTGAGCGACATATAAAGTGAAATCAATTTTTCAGTAATAACGGCACATATTTGCCTACCACTTTTTTTCTAAAACACACCAGATGACTCTAAAAATGTTTTTACTGTCTTCCTTGACCCTCAAAATATTAGTGCAGACATTCTTTTTGTGCCGTTATATGTGATATTGACCGAGCCATAAATAGTATACATTATTCGGTAATGGCGGCGCTAATTTGCATACTAAATTCTCTGAAACACATAAGATCACTCTAAAAATAGTTTTATTGTCTTCTTTGACCCTCGAAACATGGGTGTAGACAACTTTATTGTACCGTTATCTGTTATATTAACCGAGCTATAACGGTAATGGCGGCACACATTTGCATAAAAATGTCACTAGGGACATTTTTTCAGCTTGTTAACATAGTTAATCGTTTTCTACGTTTTTGTCCAAGCTAGATACATTAATTAGAAGTATATTTCCGAGGTTACACGGAAACCCTATTTTTCGACCAGACTACTAGGACCTGCATTACTTTCGTTGTCCGACCACTACATTCTAAGCCGAGAATAGAGGTTTTTTTTATTAAGTACAGACCAATTGTGATGGTAGGCCCATAGTATTAGGCCTATCATCATTTAGGCGAGACCGAGCTGTTGATTATGAGGGATCCTCATTATGGTCGGACGTGTTTTAAGTCAGTTAAAACCCTCGGAGCTCTACATTCCTAGCTGTGAAAAAGCTAAGATTGCAGAGCTCCTCAGATTTTATACTATACGTAATATGTCCGGAGGCCCTGGTGCGGTTGTTAAAGCTGCCTGCTTGGAAAGCTGGAGATCGCGGGTTCGAACCCCAGTCTTGCGTTCAAGTTTCAAAGAAACTTCTCCGCTCACTTGTAAAGCTTCAATATTGAGGGGAACCTCTGTGACCTAGAGGTAGAGTGTTCGGCATCAGACCGCCAGTGCTCGAATTGTATCTTATATCGAATATATCTTTAAAAAGTAGCTTTAACCCTTGCAACGCTGAAATATTTGTGTATAAACCATGTTTTTTTTTCAATTTGAAATCAACATAAATGTCTCAGTTATTTGAATACATATGTTATTGCTCTAAGGCCATTATAAATAGTTTAATTCTTTCAGCACGAGAATCGTCTTTATACGTCAGAAACTGACGTCTGTCGACGAAAGGGTTTATTTATCAATTTTAATTTTCACCCACTTCAAGTTGTGTTCCACTACCGTATTTGTATAATTTGAAACCAAACATTTGGAAATGTTGATTTTTAAACACTCATTCTCCATAACTGTGATTTAACCTGCAAATAAAAACAATTGATTGTAGATGTGCTCAGCCCATAAAGGGTGTGTAGTGTACAGAGATGTGGCTGTGGGGAGGGGGGAGTGGTTGTGAAGTTGCAGATCATGAGTGGTGGGGAGTGATGTGGCACTGGGCTGGTGCAGTGGTTAAGGCAGCCTGCTTGAAAAGTCGGAGATCGCGGGTTAGAACCCACTTTGAACTTCAAGTTTTAAAGAAACGAAATGTTTCTTCCCCGCTTACTCGTAAAAAATGAAATATTGTGGAGAGCCTCTGTGACCGAGAGGTAGCGCACTCGGCCTCAAACCGTCAGGGCTGGAATCTCATTTATATCACCATTCCTCAGGAGTTTCTCTTGGCCCAGTTTATCCTATATGTGCACAAAGGTGGCCTAAAACCCTATTATTTTATTTCTTTTTTTTCTTGAGTGGTAGCCCAGTAAACAGTCCTAGAGTCATAGACGATGGGCCAACATTAAATCAGCGTTTGTTCAACGTTTTGCGTTTGGCATGATGGAGATACTTGATTGACTGTAAAATTATCTAGCTATCTCCAATCAGCAAATAACGACCATGTTTTGCTGATGTGATGTGACAAAAATGACAGCTTGAAAAAATATGGATTAGGGGCACCTTTTTATATGACTTATATTATTTTTATTCACATCCAAATTACTTGTAGATTATATGATTGCTATCTAATAACTCAGCCGGAAGACATATATCTAAAGATGTCTGGGGAAATGATTGTTTGCTTGCAAAGAAGTCGTGACCATTATCTCCATCAAATGAATCAGTCCTGCAGGTTCGGGCCAATCCCCAGGGGAACTCAAAACACGTTGTTTCGCACGCACCTTCAGTGATACGTGACGATATCGTGACAACGAAAATTGGAGTTGAAAATTTGTCGCAATGAAAATTCCTGATTTGTCAATAGCAAGTTGGTGAAATAAAAATTATTGACAATGTTTTCCTCATGTATATGAAAAAACGTTTACAAATAAATATTGTCTACGAGATGTTTGTTACCTATGGCTTACAAATGTTATCATCGTCTTCATGAATGATTACATTGATATTTTTACTTCTTTGGGCTTACAATGTAGCCCCGTCTGGAGGACATCTTCAAATCGTCACCCTGATATTAACTGTCGTATCTACAGCTTTGATTATTCCGTGATAATCGAAAAAAACTTGATGATAACAAAAGTAGTAATATTTCAGCATTGTCTTAAAAAAACCTTTGTAGACATAAGAAATAGACATTTGTTAATTGCGAAGAATATGCACCAGACCTTAGCGTTACATAGCAACAAGCATTTAAAAAAGATACGACCTCATAATATTCCAAATATGGCCAGTATATGATAATACATAATATTACAATGGTGTATGTTCACATACGACAGTGTAATATGTAAGTATAATTTTTTTCAGAATTAATTGATTTTTCGTTTTATTAACTTTCCAGTGATGTTTAAGTGCAAAAACAACCATTAAAATTGTATATTGTACACAAAGTGGTTAAACGATGTATATACCATATACGACTGTACAATGTTGACCAAGATGTCAAATGTGTGAAAATGTCAGTATTATAGAGTTGTTTCTGCAGATAAAACTTCTAGAATAAAAATTGTTGAAGGACTCAAAATGTTTCACATAATACATTATAATAAACAATTGTTTACATTGTTTTTCACCTTAATTCGTCATAAAAAAATCCTAAAATTAGTGAGTTGTATGTGGCAGATACAACGCTATAGAAATAAATAATTAGAGATAAGATTGAAATAATAAAATTCTACATAGTTGTATGTGCAGATACAACTATAGAAATTAGAGCATCTAAATAATCCAAGTAACTGACATTCCCATAAGATAAATTTAAGAAAAACATGGTCATAATTACAAATGTTTAGGTAGGCAAAATTACACTGCTGTAAGTGGCACATGCGACCTTGTAACATATTACTTGCATTAAGTTTGTATTGTATCTGATGAGATATACAATAATGAATAATGTTTCCATCTATTGTGTTTTTCTGCTCGATTATGTGATTGTCCTTATTTACATTATTTGAGAAATAATGTAAGTAAAATAATATACTCATGTAACTGACATTGTCAACAATGCTAGGCATGTCACTTGTTAAGTTAACATACAATTTAGTTTGATGTTATATTGGTTTATAATTGTCATTTCACAATCCATATTATTTTGTATTTTCTAATCCAATACTAAAGCTACTTGACATTTTACATGCTTTACAGAACATTAAACAAATTATTAACACTGAAACTAAACTCTTACATAAGCCTCCAAATCAATAATGTAATAACAAACATTCTCTAACAAGGGGAATTAAACATCAAACGACTTTAACGACTTGAACTAAGCGTATAAACATGACTGTGTGGTCTCGCGCAATTTATACACATGAATATCACTGCTTAAATATTTACATGTGTCTGCTTCTTTTCCCAACGGTGCTGTGGACAAATCGTTTACACTTTGTGTGTGTCTCCACGTTCGGGAACGCAATGTAAATCTTATACATTTATATCGGTGCATTGCAGCAGTTAGTGTATAAGATACACACTATGTTTCTCTTTAGCAGACTGTTGGTTTAAGTATTGAATCACATAACTTGCTATTTCATTCTCCCTGTGCAATTGCTTCATGCCACATAAAACAGTTTACATCACTAGTGTCAAGATCATAAACACTTAGAATGTAAGTTTCCAGCTTCCTTCTATGCTAGAGATGATTGTCAAAACTATGCACGGCTGTCGTCACGTTTTAATTTGTTTGCTGTAATCAAGACAGCGTCTGTTTGGCAGCTCTGATTAATCCGAGAGGTCAACTGGAAAAATCACTGCGGCGAAACTGGATTATCTAACGCCGGCGTTAGCCTATCCAAGATGGATGCACCAAAAGTGGGTAAGTCAGTTTTCTGCTCTTTTGAGGTATTTTATCACAATCTTCGGGCTAGCCATTCACCCATCGTATTTATATGAGTGTAAGCGATATTTAGAGAGTAGCGAGGTTTGCTAAAAACGTAAGAGTTTGGTAAATTTGATATCCGAAAAAACGCGGAAAGATTGACTAACGCGATGTCTGGGAATGACGAACGGGAATTGTATTTTGTTTAAAGATTGACTAACGCTTTGTGAGATTAAATAACGCATCCAAAGATTAGATAACGCTGACGATATAAGTGACTGTTGTAGGCCTAGTATTTAAGAACATATTTTATACCTCACTATTATTGGTATTAGGTCTACAACTTGCCACCTCTATTCAGCGTGTGTGATATAATTCATGTCCGGGAAACATGTACATCATCCCCTCAAAGGTTTTTGACTAGCGTTCTACAGAGATGATAATGAGAGTGGTTGTTACTTCATTAGTTAACTAGTAGCTGGCAGAATTATGTGTTCTATGACTGAAACATGTTTCTCCGCGTCACCATATTATTAAACTTACCTCGGGAGGTAAGTTTGAGGTAAGTTGAAAGTTATTCATGCCAGACATAGACCTATCTTCTTCAGTTCTAGTCCGATATGTTGTGTCTTCAACTAAACCTACGATACCTACGGAACCTACGATGTTTTTCGTTGCATTTGAGTCAGGCTAACATGACGTTTATAAAGCATCCCCGATATTATCGGGATGCTTATAGTGTTTAGCATTATTCCGTCTCCACCGCCGCCGCATAAGGAATTTAGCTCTCACTAAGAAGTTAACTGATGAATTTTGTTTATTTTTTACAAACATGACCTATGTGCCTGGGCAATTCTTCCCATATATGTTTTTGTCACCATGCCATAAGCGGCCATTTTCCAAGATGGCCGCCCAAAAAGCTTGTGTGCACGATATCTTATTAACCTGGGTATTTATGATGATCTGATTAACTTTTGGGAAGAATTTATTAAAAACAAGATGTCTGACGGAGGACATTTTGAAAGAATGTCCACCCAAAAAGCTTGTGGGCGCGATATCATATGAACCGTTGGTAGGATCGCATTTAAATTTGATGTTGTGGTTATCTGGGTATTTCGGATGATTAACAACAAAGGTGTTTAAAATTATGTCACGTTAGCACATATTTACGACTGCTGTGGCTCACATACAAATGTAGCCTATGTTCAGTGAATTGTGTGAATAGACCATGCATATTATTATGCACAGCATCACAGTGTTTTAATATTTAATCGCTTACCTAATATTATGTTTACAGTAGGCTACTGTGCCATGCTAACGTTACAGCCTATAATAATACCTGCATTATTTGACCATAAAAAAATCAGAGCAGGTAATTTCAACTAACCTGCAACTTTCATTTCCCCATTACCCATTTTTTTCGGCACCTTGCCATGATGGCAGGTAGTCAGAAAAAAATAATCTTGCTCATATCTCAAAGCACTTATGAGACCTGAACGAATTTAGGGACTTGACACTCCCACGATATCATTGTAAGATATGCCATTTCTTCTATTTATATGCATATTCCACAACTATATATAAAAAGATGACATTTCATATCAAAGTATGATACACTTTGGTAAGTGTATCTCTGAGTTTCACCTTCGTGCTTACGTGACGAAATACATTGACACTCAAATGTATTTTTTTGCACACCTGTGAACAGTTGGAACAAAAGTTCTTATTTTGATTCTGACATGCAAATTTCTTTAAGAAACTTTTCTACACAAAAATCGATATATAAAAACAAAGACCTTACAATGACATGGTGCAGTAAAATTACATTTTTAACAACATGTTAGTTTTAGAACCGCAAATAGATACTTTTTTAGGCCTTTTTTCTAAATCAAATCCGATTTGAGTGTCGCATAAGCACAAAACTTGGTCTACTATGTCTCTGTCCATCACTGAATGGATGAAACGTAACACACATTAGAGGAGATAGCATCAAAGCAGTCTACAACATATTTAACATTGCTAATGTTACATTGGCACTATATCGTGTTTGATGTCATATGAAGCCTAGATGTTACCGATCTCTACAGATCTCTACCTGTGGGCCTATGTACATGATGTACATTGATTGTCTGTATTAATTCTTCAGTCATTGTCTGTCATGCCCTGTGAGGTTGGTGGACAGTATTTGAAATGGTAGGCCTATGACACAATATACCCTACAGAGAAGTCAATAACATAACAATAACATACAGGATAAATGATAGGCCTACTTAAGTCAATAATACGGACCAAGATAGTCTACTGTCTATATATAGTCTAATGTTTGATGTTAATACATAGTTCAGTCTGAACAATAACTAGTTAATTCTTAGTAAAATCTCCATGCATATGCCTAATATATGTATTCAGGAATGATATATATTATAAGCGTTAGCTAATCCTGGGGTACGTTAGTCAATCTCATTAATCCCGTTAGTCAATCTTTGTATTATTTATAAAATGCGTTAGTCAATCTTTCCGCGTTTTTTCGGATGTCAAATTTACCAAACTCTTACGTTTTCAACAAACCCCGATACTCCCTAAAAATCCCTTACATTCATATAAATACGGTGGGTGAATGGCTAGCCCTAAAATTGTGATAAAATAGTTCAAAAGAGCAGAAAACTGACTTACCCACTTTCGGTGCCTCCATCTTGGATAGGCTAACGCCGGCGTTAGCTAATCCAGTTACTCCCCAGTGAAAAATAGCATATTTATATATAAATGAAACGAGTTGTAAGCATTGACCCAGTGTTGGGCCAACGTCTTGTTCATAGTGCGAACTAATAGAGTTGGCCCGGCATTGAACCAGAGCTGTGGCTCTATTTGCAGGACGGAGCGGTCAGTAATTGTTGGAGACGTGTCAAAGTACAGGTAGCATAGCGGGTCTTTCGCACAATAGTTGGTGCGACGCTGGGCCAGCATCTGGAGATGGTGGAACATCGTTGTACCAAGCATCTGGAGATGGTGGAACATCGTTGTATCAACACGGGACACCGAAGCATTGATGTGGGCTGTATTCAGATGGTACAATAATTAGGCCAACACTGTGTCTTGCTTGTTGTAGTTGGCGCGATGCCGGTCCAGGATCCTAAGGAGGTTGACCGTATCGTGCCAACTCCTGGTTCAGATGGCAATGTGACATTTACTGATGAGAGGTGGAAGAGGGTATAAAGCTACTAGATTTGGGTGCGATACTTCTCTTTCACTTCCCACCTATCACAGTGATTATGACTTGGATTAAGAGCGGTAACTGGTTACTGAGTCGTGGCTAGTTACCGCTTTTTGCCTGGTGATAGTGGAGACTCTCTCTGGGCGATGGTTGGCTTTGTGGATGACCATGTGGGTGGACTCCGAAAGTCATTGTGAGTCCCCATGACTTTTAACAATGATGGCTGCCCATGAGGGCTGTTTAAGACCTGTTGTTAGCCAAAACATCAGACAGCCACATTAGCCTATTGTTTAGCTTTTAGTTTCGCAATGTGTTTTTTTGCCGAGCAAGTATTTTATTTATCAGATCACCATTGCTAATTTAAAATTAATGTTGGATGAAAAATAATTGTCAACGTTTTAGGATGAGCCCCCATACCTCCAAACAACTTAACTAGACAATGTTGATTTCACAATAAGCAGACAGGTTTTTGACCACGGGAAATAGAAATATAGATATTGATATAGTATAAGGAACTGAATCTAAGGTAAAGAGTTACGTGTTCCATCCTATATAGATATTTTTATCTGGTCTCTGTAGCCATACATCTGTAGAGATAAATACGTCGCCGACTGCGTGAGTATAATTAAACACTGACAGGGGCGTAGCTAGGAGTAAATTATTGTGGAAGCACAATTATGATATATTGATACAGTTTAGGCGAACGAAGTGAGTCTTAAAGATTCATACAGCTTTAAAATGTGCATGTGTGGGACGGTCTAGTGTAGGCCTACATTAACCTATAGAGTACACTTTGACGGAATTAATATCAGCGACTGAACTGTTTTTTTACAAGATACTACTCCAGCGAGAAATTGGCCCAATGCTGTTTTAATGTTACACCAGCATCTGCGACGCTGGCCGACATTGAACCAACATTTGGTGAGTGTGCCCTGTTGGCTGAGAAAGCTCTTACTGTCAATATGCTGGAGGTCAACTGTTTCCAGATACCCACAGTAACACAGCCTTTTGTGTCACAACACAGAGCCCACATGAAAGAAATGATGAATCATTTCCTCATAGATGTCGCTCTAGTATATAGAGATTATATGACTTGCGAACTTGTTCTTAATGAGCCGATGGGTATGAAACGCATATAGTAGTATTATCCTGACTGATAACTGTGGATGTGGGGTGATATGTAATTGTGGAATGTCCAGGGACCACTGTTCCATTCTGGGGACCCCATTGTCCCGCGTATTTTGACAGTTGACTAACCTTTAAAAAACATCTGAAGCTGCGGGCGTTAAACCCCCCCCCCCCCCTCCTAGAACTGTATTTAAAAATCTATGTGGATGCATGCATGCGCCTTTTTGTTTAGATAGATATGCCCCTGAGTGGCATAATAAACCTGTGTAATTAGAAGCCTATAGAGAAAAGTGTATGACGTGTAATTGCTACGTGCCTGAGCAAGTTGTGAATTGCAAAAATACATTTAGGCCTACCTCTGATAGTTGGTAGGGGCATTATTGAAGATATTTTGATCAGGTTTTATTATATTTAAAATTGATTTCAAGTCATTGGTAGGTCACTGTTTACAACGCTGCCCCAAGATCGACTCAACATTGTGTTTAATTGTATCGCCTGCAACACTTGCCAGAATAAATTCCAGCAAACACACGATGATGACAAAATGCTGGGTTATGGTTGAGCAAGCGTCGCAGGCGTTATTTGTGGGTATAAAGCCGGCCATACACTGCATAACATGTTGCTCAACATGTTGCATAACACCGTTTCCTTAACATGTTACTCAAAATGTTGCATTTTTTGTGTCTTCCCCATACACTATGAAACATATTTAGCAACAAATTACTTACAATGTGTGTTACGTGACATGTCACATAGCCCTATTGTGTATGGGGACGTGTCACTGAACATGTTACGAAAAATAGGACAGGTTTGCCACATTTCGTAACATGTTGCTCAATATGATTTATAGTGTATGGGGAGCAAGAAAAACATAACATGTTGAGTAACATGTTACAAAAATTGTTTTTGAGCAGCATGCTATGCAGTGTATGGCTGGTTTTAAGCTTAATGCTGGCTGTTCTATAACTGTGCTGTCCAATTAGTATGATTAATAATAAAAATAATGGTGAGTCCTTATGTAGCGCACAAACAATTTTCTGTGCGCTTCACACACATTACCCCTGGTCACTGGGCCTGTTCATTCATATACCATTTCATTTTCCGTTTGGAGCATACAGCCATTTCGCCGCTAGGAACTAACCACACACATTGCCATCTCTGTCCTACCAGGTACTCATTTACACCTGAGTCAAGTAAAGCATACGAGGGTAAAGTGCCTTGCCCAAGGACACAACATCGAAATAATGTCCCACTATTGAGAATGGAGAAACATAAAATTGACCTGAAAATCCTGCACCAAGCGGGATTCTAAACTGTGACATTGACAAAGCTCCGCGCTGTAGCCCTTGCGCCACGTCCCTCACTTAACTGATGTTAGGACATGGTCTGCGACACTGGCCAAACGTTTAGCTCTCATTGGATAATTCTATCGTGTGTAAGTGGAACATTGTAGACACATCTTACACGATGCACTGACCAGTATTGGATGTTGGGACGGCGTTGCCAATCCATACGTTCATTTGGTTCAAACTATTTTTAGACGCTAAATTAGGCGGTAAATTTGGATATCGAACCGGATTGTAAAACCCTGCAGCTGGTTTCATTAGCTCAAACTATTTTTTAGAATGGCGGTAAAAGACACATTTCCCAGTGTATACATGCACCGTTAAGAGGCAAATGTTACTGCTATCAATTCATGGCGTTCGTTTCAGCGTACAAACCGAAGCAAACTGGATCACTAAACTATTCTAAGATCGGTGCGAATCAAACACAGCCTTTATTATCGTGCTGATTGCAGACAGGGACACAACATTACATAAAAATAGCAATAGGCCCTGAATTAAAGCCATATTATGGTATCAAAAATAACTCATAGGACGTTATTAGAATAAATGCAAGAGCTGTGTGGGAGGTATATATTGGGTGGCGGGAAATATCGCTTTTGTGAGGGTTTGCGTACAACGAGGGAATAACCTTATTCTGTTATAGTACAGATTGTTTGCGCCTCCACCCCTTGAATGTTTTCTTTCTATAATAATTTCCCCAATGTTAATACAATAAAATGTTCCAATTGACAAGAGAGGTTGATGTTAGTATATAGCTGTTAAGTTGTTATAGTTGTTATTTAAAGTACGGCGGGTAGGGTAAACTGTGAAGAAAAAGAATCAGTTAATTTTCCTACAACTAAGGGTTTTAAAATGAAAATTTCCATGAAACTGTTTTTCCAATATGTGGCAATTTTGTTTAATTTTTCATCCACCTCAAGTCATAATAAACCCACTAGAATTACTGCTTACTCATCAACCTTAATTGATAATATTTTCACGAATGATCTAGATTATAAGCATAAAAGTGGTATTGTTATAACGGACATCAGTGATCATCTCCCTATAATAACAAGCTGTAATTCTATAAAAAGGTTATGCACCAGCTCGCTTAGGTCATACAAGCGCAACATGTTAAGTAAGGATAAATTATTGAGGGGGTGAAAAATACAGACTGGGACTTTAAAACAAATTATATTGATGTAAATGACAGCTATAATAATTTTACTGATTTAATTCTGAATTCATTAGACAGACACTGGCCATATGAATCCAAGATTATAAAGATAAAAAAACATAAGAAACCATGGATTAATAAAGCACTAATTGAAGCTTGCAAAAAGAAACATTTGTTATATAAAATTTTTTTGTAAGAAAAACAGTGGAATCAGAATGTATATATAAACAATATAAGAATACGTTGACATCTCTCTTGAGAAAAGCTGAATTTTTTTTTTATTATGAGCTCCTATGTCAAAGTAAATCAAATACTAAAAAAAATTGGGGTACAATAAATGCTATAATTAAAAGGAATAATCAATCAGTAGCTCCACAAACTGTGTTTAATTATGATAGTAAAATATATAAAAATAGTAAATCTATAGCTAACGGGTTTAATAATTTTTTTGTTAATGTAGGCCCGAATCAATATCTGTTGCACCAGTTGGCCGATTTTGATGATTAAAATGTCAAGTTTGGGTTTTTTAGGGTGCTGAATCGATTGGGAAGGGTTTTAAAATGATCAGAAGTAAGGATCATGTAAAATTCAAAATGGCCGCCATTCTGCTTGAGCGAATTCTATTTTTATTCATATCTTGATTTATAATCGACATAGATCAGTTGTCTATGTGTCAAATCACATTGTTTATGGCCGCAAAAATCCTGATATTAGCTCATCATGAGATTGCGAGAACAGGTATAAATATAATATTTGTGTATCTACCTAGGTTTTGGGGTATGTGGTTGTGTATACTAGACTATAGTCCAAGTGCAAAAACTAGTTTGAAGTTTTAAAAACGTTTCCACCATATATGAAAAAGAGGTCATGCATAATAAAGACAAACAGACAAATAAAGGGTGGCTCTGTCATCGGCCTTTTTCTCACAGCAGACTCTACGACTGAGGGTCTGGCAAAAGTTAAACAGACAATCTGGCAACATATAAAACCACTGTCACACTGTGGATAGGGCGATGAGTATGGGTGTCCATAACATGCAGCATACCATAGCAAGTCTGAGGCAGTCGTAAACCATGGAAGCGAATACTCACCTCCTTTGTCGCAATCAGTGATGTGACAGATCAACAAAAGTCGGTTCCGACGTCGCCGAGTCTGGCAACAGACTCGAGAGGTCTGGAAACAGACAGACAGTCCGTCGCGGATATGATTTAATTGGGCTGCTCCGCTTGGCAGCGGATCAATGCGGGCTTGTTGAGTGCGAGAAGACGCGGTCACTCGTCTTGGTTAGATACACTGCTTCCCGGCATCATCAGCATCACCACAGCGATCTGAGACTCTTCAAAGTTGAGTCTGATGGTGCACTGAGGAGAAGCAAAAGAAGCGAGGAGTTCTAAGAGATACATTGATCCTTGCCGGGAGCTAGAGAGCGATTGACAAAGTCGAAAGGCCCGGGCAGCCCCACTTGAGGGCTAGCTATCCCAAACAAACAAACAACAAACACAACAGGCATGGAGCGGCTGAGTTATGGGTCGCATCGCGCAGCCACAGCTGAAAGTCAATTGGATCCTGATGGTAGGCTGTGGCCGGTTGTACGATGCACTGCCAGTGCAGGCCGGATGGCGCCCACGGCTTGCAGTAGACAGCTACTGTCTAAGCTGACTGATTCATTCATTCATTCAACCATGAATAAAGGTACTCTGGTTCCCAGAGCAACACTACGAGGCGTGGCCGAGCTTCATGTAGACTCTGGTATGCCCCAGGGACGAATGTTTGTGACTTGTTGCTATTTTTAGATGAAAATAGGGTAATCCCCGAATTCAGGCATTTTCGAAAGGTAATTTCCCCCGATGAAGAGTTATTCACAGTATTGTATTTCCCCTCTGACGTATTTCCTATGACTTGACCCAGAAAATTATTCACCGGCCTCAATAGTGCAGGCATGAAGGTCACGTGACTAAGAACCTTGGCCTATACCAGGCCATAAATGAAATTGGCCGGGCTCGCCAGGCAAGAATAAACGCGGATTGGACGCCGGCTTATGACTAATAATAAAACAGAGGAAAAGGTAAAATTATTTTAATATAATATACATATAGTAGTGCTGGCTGTGTTCACGAGGTCTATTATTCTACATAGAGTAATAGTTCACATGGTGTGTACACTACCTCTTTTGAGATTGAGGGTTATGTCCAGGGGAGACTGGAGCCATTTCCACATTGTATAAAACTTGTCTACGATAAATAACATACAGCATTAACAGTCCATGGGCCAGATATGAAACCCTCCCCCCCCCTGAGGATTTTTTAAAAACAGTGATTTTTGGACACCCTGCTATATGACTATTCAATATCTGCTTGTTTGCACTAAAACTATTGGGACATAAACAAATACTGGGTCATTAAACATATACACCCCCCCCTGAATTTTAAGCTGCAAATTTATTTTTTTTAAAGTATATTTTTTTCAACTGCAGGTATTTATTCCAAAGATTAAACACTAGTTATTTTACAAGAAGATGCTGTGTGAAATGAAAATGAAAAAGATAAAATAATATGGGGTTCTTTAATATATATGTAATAGATATAACCCTTTAAATCCCAAATTCCACATATCGTTTGCTACGTTTACATGAAAATGAAAACACTCCCCACCCCCTTCTCCCGGACGAGAGATTTGACCACGATAATCTGTAGACACCTTATTTAATATCCATTCAATATCTGCTTGTTTGCATACGAAATATTGCGACAAGAATAAATACTTGTATTGGTCATCAAACATATGTATCCATATGAATTTAAGCGGTAATAATAATTTATTAAAATGATTATTGTTTATATTTTTTCAACTACATGTATTTATTCTAAGAAATAAGCCCTAGTTATGTTATAAGAAAATGCTATGTGAAACAAAAAAAAGAATATGTGGCTCGATAATATATATAATAACCCTTTAAATCCTAAATTCCACATATCATTTGCTACATTTACACGAAAATCTAATATGAAAAACCCTCCCCAACCCCCTTCTCCGGGGCGAGATATTTAGAGACGATAATCTGTAGACACCTTATTTAATGTTCATTAAATATCTGCTTGTTTGCACTCAAAATATTGCGACAAAGAAAAACTTGGTCATCAAACATATGTAACCACTTGATTTTTTAGCGGTAATGATAATTTAATATAATGCATATTGTATATATTTTTTTTCAACTACAGGTATTTACTCTAAGAATTAAACCCTAGTTATGTCACAAGAAAATGCTTTGTGAAACAATTTTTTTTAAGAATATGGGGCTCATAAATCTATGTAATAACCCTTTAAATCCCAAATTCCACATATCGTTTGCTACGTATACAATAAAAATCGAATATGCAAACCCTCACCACCCCCCTTCTCTGGGGCGAGATATTTGAAGACAATAATTTGGAGACACCTTATTCAATATCCATTCAATATCTGCTTGTTTGCACTCAAACTATTGCGACAGAAAAAATATTGGGTCATCAAACATATGTACCCCTTTGAATTTTAAGCGGTAAATATAATTTACTAAATGGCATGTTGTATATATTTTTTCAACTACAGGTATTTATTGCAAGAATTAAATACTAGTTTTGTTAAAAGATGTTATGTGAAACTAAAATTGATAAAAAAATTTGGTTCATTAATGCATGTAATAACCCTTTAAATCCCTTATTACTCGCCTCCTATGTTACCTGTATATGAGAACCAGAAAACCCTCTCCACCCCCTCTACCGGGGCGGGATATATTAAGACAATAATTTTTAGACACCTTATTATTTATCTATTCTTTATCTGCTTGTCTGCACTCAAAATATTGGGGCTGGAAAAAATAACTGGTCATCAAACATATGTACCCCCTGAATTTTAGGCGGTAAATTTAATTTCCTAGTAGATATGTTTTTTAACTCCAGGTATGTGTTCCATGGAATAAACACTAGTTATGTTACTAGAAGATGTTATGTAAAAAAAAAAATATTAAAATAACAAATATTGGGTTCATCATAATATGTAATAAATCCCATAATACACGTCTTTCATGCTATGTGTATATGAAAACTGAATTTCTGTCCGCCTGCTGAACTCCTGCCCACCCGACCGCCCGCCCGCCTCTGGTGATCACTATACCCCACAGCCTTAATGGCAGAGGGGTGAAAATGGGTAAACAGTGAATCCACTATTCATTTTTTATAAGAAAAAAATGTTGTCACTTCATTATTTATAAGATATTTTCCTTATTTTTCACATTTATAATGGTCATAAGGGCAATTCAATAGGGAGTTTGTCATAATGGAAACTTGTACCATTATAACATAATAATAATACAGTTGATAAAAATGCAATAAACACAATTATAGTTATAATAGTTATATCCAATTATAGTTATGATATATACTAACGTAGATATTCGTTTCTTATGGCCGGTACACTTCGTTTTTTACATTATATATATTTTTTCAGCTTCGATTGTCACACTATTTAGAAATTGCAATCCTCGATCATCGCCCCCTAAGAACATGGGCTTTGCCGATCGTTCAATTTGTTTTTAACTCACGTGCACCCTCTCTTCGGGTTAAAATCGGTATCCATTATCAAACTGTCTTGATCAGATTTAAATGGTATTGAGAAAATGTGTGTTTAAAATAATAATAATTTATATTTGGCCTTGATCCGATCAAACTTCAATTTTTTCAATAGTGTTAATTTTAAAACCACCAAGTCACCGATAAATGATTGCTCACCAATAGAAAATGATTTAGTTGTGAGGAGGCTCTGTTTTTTTAAATCTAAAGGGACTACAGCGAGCCTCCAACAAGTATGATGATGCCGCTACTTGCCCTGTGTCAATATACAAAAAGTCTTTTGTGAAAACTAGTTAATCACAGGAAGGTTTAATTAACTAATTAGTGCTTATAATAAAAATAATCTGTGATTAACACATAATTATGCTAAAAGATGTTGTCTACTATTAGCTGATTTGAAATTAAAGAGAAAAAAACAACTAGAGATATGACTGGAAAACCCAAGAGGGCGAGTGGGACCTGTCGCCCCAACTTATCCGGGATATAATATCCAACATTCCAATCCAACATGTGAATGGACGTTACCGGTACCAAAGCTCCTCCCAGTAAACACATTTGTATAACATTTGTACAGCGTCGGCCCAACGTCTTTGACGTTGGTCCAACATTGTACAAATGTTCATTCATATGTTGTGCGTTTCCAGCAAACATGAGACGTTGGCCCAACGTTGGATTACTGTCCGGCCAACGCTAAGACGGTGTTTAATCTGTAAACGAACGTTTGGCCAACATGGTTGCTGAATTGTGACTCTACATCTTATTTATCAGAGTGAAGACAACAACCAGCTATATCAAAGTTTTCTGTCCATCCCATCAACCAATGGGGATCGACACAGCTTTGATAACAATATTATCGAAACTCTACTCTTGTGAAACAGCCAACTCCCGAATCAGAAATGAACAAAGCTCGGTAAATGGGAAAGGTCCTACCAAACCTCCCAAACATCCGCTTGACCGACAGCAGCAGTTGTTATATCAGGAAACCATGGCTGACGTGCCCGGGCGCCCTAGAAGATTTCGCATGTGCTGACTCCTGTCATCGATAACAACGATAGACCAACGTCATAAGCCAGAGCTCAGCTTTCCAGAGCCCCCACAATGCTTGCACTATTAATCGCAAAGTCTTTATTTTTTTCAGAGAAAGTTGCTATTCAGGCGACACTGTTACATAGCTCACTGTTTCAAATAATCACATGCGTGGGGTTAGCTGAAACAAAGCGGGGGTTGTTAAAACATCGACCAATATGTGGGCTTATGTGGTTATTAACCATTGAAGTGATAAGATTCTGAAATCAACAGTGCCGAATTAGGCCAGGTATGGTGGGGTTCAATTCAATGCAACTTATATAGCACTTCATTTCTCGAAGTACTAAGTTCCAAAACGCTACTTAAGAAGTGTTCATATCAAAACAAAGTCGTCAACAGAGTGCCGCGCAGTAAAGGAGCTAGAGTGGAACTGCCAAATCCAATAAATTGAATTTTATTAATTTCTGAAGTTGATGTTCTCATGGCAATTCCAGAAGGTTGAACCTACAACAGAAAATATCATTCTTTTTTTGATTCGGGGAACAAGTTTTTTTGGCATCAGAAGTGCTGTGGCACCAACACGTTTGCTAGATAGTATGATTATTTATAAGTCCAGCAGTGGAAAACAAGTGCATATTTTTAAACTGATTTTAATATGGGGATGGAGCGACTAAAGCGTGGGCCCTTGTAACTATCCTAGCCTGCAAATATTGAATGATCCTTATTTGCTGTGCTGCTTGATGTGTGCCATATAATTGCAATTGGTCATGTATTGGGGCTAGTTGAAGCCCAGTTCATGTTTCTACTAGCCTTATATTTATAAAGCCACTTTGTAGGCCTATTGATCCTCCTTTGAAGCAAAACATTGTATATACGGTTTATAGAGGGATTACCGTCGTTAGCCATGCACTATAAGTAGGCTTAGACCTACCGCGGATAATAAACAATTCACTCAGGACATACATAATTGAACAGACCTGTCTCTTCGAGACAATTTGTGTGTGTTGACGTTTAATACACAACGGAGTCGGGCATTAGGCCTACACGACTTGCATTCGCTAGGTGTTTTTACAGGATTCATAAGGAATATACTTTGGGCTTGAGATGACGGGTTTCTTTAATCCTCATATTTTAACGTGCCCCGGTCTCCCCTACAAAGTGTCCGCTCCCTGCTTATAGTTAATCACTATAGCACCGATCAAATATAGTGACATGTAAAACACTACACAAGCTGTGATTAACACCAACAGTCTATCAGTCCGTTGATTGAGAACTTAAAGAGAAAATCAACTTTATATATCGTAAAATTAATACAGTACATGTATCAAGTCACTTTATTGTTGTGCCAATGCCATAGATGTTGTCACAATATTGCGCCTCGGATTGGTCAAACTATTAACAAAATTAGGCCTACTTTTATTTTTAAATGTTGATAATATCATAGACATAGACCGATAAGGAAATGTTTATCATCTATAGATCTAGCTATTGAAATTTATAAGTGTAATATTTGTAACCGAAGCCAATGCCGGAAGTGATTTCAACATTGAAGAATATTTGGATCAGCTTGTGAACTTCGCAATGATTTGACGTTTCAGCGATGCCCCTCTCTCCCCATCACATTCTGGCTCCTAGTTATTTTGTGTTGTGAGACCTTGCTATATAGTCAATTGACTTTTTAGCAGCCGCAGCAGGTAGAGCTTATAATGAACGCGGATTACACTCCAAATGACAGTGAAAGGTGAATTTATTATAATATAAATATATATATAGTAGCTAGTATCACGATATCGTACGGAGGCTCATACTGATTAGCGTAAATCGAGGCCGTGTGTATGATGTTGTTGATGCCGTATCGTGTAGTCTACATAGTGTGGCGTAAACAAGTAGGCCTACATGTATGCCACCTGGTGAACGACCGTAAAGCTCAGTGGCAGATGCATTGATTGACTAAAGCCTACACCGTCACATGACACCACAGCTGGAAAACTGATTGATTATTAATGTTAGGTCTATATATAGCCTAGATAGGTCCCAGATAGATAAATATACTTATAGCTTATTTATTCAGACAGTGCCAAAAGATACGGTATGCTAGCCTAAGAACACGTAAAGGTATTCAGGTAAATGAACGCAAAATAAGACCTACCCACTTTATTAATATAGCCTAGGCTATATGCCTATACAATCTATATATAGGCCTATTTCTATAATACATTTTATAATTATGCCTATATAATAATTAGGCCTAAATATCTGAGTGTAGTCTATTAACAGATTAAGTATCATATATATATAAAATTGATAAATGTATCGGCAAATTTAAAAATCATTGATCAATTTATCGTTCTTTTTTCAAAGTTTATAGGCCACCAAGGGTCGAAAGGTCAACTTCAACGCCTCCTAGACAGTTGGCTAACATAATGCAATATTTTTAGTGGTGATCCGCGTAAAAAAATTGTTACAAACATCTGATAATCATTTTTCTAATCAGAGTTTAAAAGTGCGTATTTTCAATCTAACAATTACTGTTATGCCATATGTGACATATTTAATATGGCTACTTTGCCCAACTGACTGAAATCCAATCAAAGTGAAAAATCTTGCCATATTCATATATTGTTTTTCAAATGAATATATTATCAGATTATTATTTAATCTTTCAACCCTTTGTATGTTGCAAATGCTAAAATATAGATTTTCATCCACAACTTCCGTGAATCAGTATTCCTGAATCGATGCTATAATTCATATGTTGCTGTGGATTGAGTAATTACTTAATGTCCTCAAATTACATGTATTCGACAAAATAGGCCTATATGAAAATAACATGAATAAAGAAATTATAGATTTCACAGTAATTTAATGTAGGTCTATAGGCTAAGCATCAGCACCCTTTAATGTTTACTTCATTTAAATAAAATACCTTGGTGATAATTTTGACATCCAGGCCATTCTACAAAAATAACTAGCACGTGTCCTATTTCAAAATAAATGTCCAAAGTGTATTTTTGTTTTCATTCATGCTGCGGTTGGAACAATAAATCCCGTCTAGACGACCGTGATGTACTAGCCGGTTGCGTGTTGCTGATAACCAGTTCTCGGACAAGTTCAATTAAGGCTGGGCTATTGTCGAGTGTGTTTTTGTTAATTTGTATGTACGTTTCAACGATATAGCTGTGCTAGGTAATTCTGCTATATCACATGTAGATTGCTTATGTATAGCCTATCATTTACAAACATTTATAAAGCGTTTAAAGAATATGAGTCATTGCAATGAATACATTGATGTAATGCAGTCGTACTATGTAAAACATTAATGGTCCTTTATTTTCTTTGTAGATTAATAAACATCTGACCAGAAGGTTATTTTGCTGCTGATGAAGCTGACACGTTAAATACATGCAGATGCAAAGCTTATTGTTCAACAATGCCATCGAGATCTTAACAATGATATTGTTTGTTGTTGAATAATCAATGTTTACTGATTTCATTTGTGTAATTATGCTGATCATCTTCAACGCCAAGGACGTGAAACTGAGTGCAAAAAATGGATTGAAAAAAAACATTTTAGTTTTACCAGATAACAATAACATAACATCACGGCTCATGCTGCAATATGCGAATGAGGTAAGACTGAGTGAAAAAAAGTTGATTCAAATACATTTGAATGTTATCGCATAAAAATAAGTTGATATCATGGATCATGCCGCACTAACAAGAGACATAGAGCCATGTCATTCATTCTTAATGGCCGCCAAGTATGGTTTCATGTCACATAATATTAAGACTGGTAGCCTTGTGTATCTTAATGATTCCAGTTATCAATATGATTTATGGAGCATGAGAACCGGCATTGCAATAAATAAGGATATTGAATCTCAAGTGCGCACGGCCTCAATGGATTTATATAATAGAGATAGCAATAAAAACGTTACCGATGATAAGCCCTATGGCTGTGATTTGTGTCCAAAAAGATTTTCAAGAAATCAGGACTTAAAGCGCCATAAATTCTGTCATACTGGTATTAAACCTCATAAATGTGAAACATGTGGTAAACGGTTCACCTGGCCACATCACCTCAAGGAGCATGAGAGGACCCACACCGGGGTTAGGCCTTATGAATGTGGGAAATGTCATAAACGATTCACAGGATCAGGCGATCTCAGAAAACATGAACGCATTCACTCTGGTATTAAGCCGTTTGAATGTAGTATATGCCATAAACAATTCACACAGATTGGAAGTCTGACGTCACATGAAAGGGTTCATATTACTGTGAGGCTGTTTGAATGTGGAACGTGTTGTAAGAAGTTCAAATGGTCTGGAGATCTGAAGAGACATGAAGTCACTCACACGGGTGTTAAACCTTTTGAATGTGGAGCTTGTCATAAAAAGTTTACCCAGGCTAGCACTTTAAAGAGTCATGAACGGATCCACGCTGGTGTTAAACCTTATGAATGTGAAACCTGTCATAAAACATTCACACAGGCTAGCACTTTAAAGATTCATAAACGTATTCACACTGTTATTTAGGAATGTGGAACTCGTCATGAAAAGTTAACATGGCAACGTGATTTAAAGATACCTGAAAATATTCACACTGGCATAACGAATAACGTGAAACACGTCATAAACAACTCACATTGATGTTGTACATTATTAATGTGGCGAATGTCTGCAATAAAGCTACGCCGTGGGGATATCTCACACACATACAAATTAACAACCTAAATAATAAATAAATAGTACTTGACCACATATTGTCTTGCATGGTGTTGACTAGAATAATTTAAGATTGGTTTGTATATCACTTTTTCATAATTATTTGATAACAATTTACAAATGCACTATTTTTCACCATTTAACTGCAAGTCAGGTAGTATTAAATTGATTTATTTTTCGTAGAATTTGCACCAAATTGATTGAGACTGTGTGATTTTCCAGAGAGGCATAACATAAAAAAATGTCTACACTCGGCTTGAGTTTTGGTGTCACGTCCAATTGAGGGAGACAAAACCACATACTTTTCCAAAATGGCTTATATCTCAAAGATAAATGTGGACCCAGAGTGTTATAATTGTATTCTATGATTTGAACGACATCCATAAAAATTTGACATATATCTTAAATGACTAATTGGCCACCAAAATAAAAAAGTGATATCGGAAGCTTTCGTTCACACTTGTTTTTTGCATCTAAGAAGTTTGTCTGGCTATTACTATGCACACATGTCAAATACTCTTAATAAGAGGTGGGCAAGTGGGCGCCACATGTAGAAGCTGTTTTTACTTATACAAATGTATAGGATGTTACCTCGGAAAATTTATCTCTGTGCCGACTGAGCTTGTCTGCATAATAAGATGGCCACAGTTAGTGGGGGAGGGGGATCTGGTTAATTATTAGTTTGTAACAACCTGCTCATATGCAGCCGGATGTGGTGTGAATTCCATGTCCATGACATGGGTTATAGTAAGGTGGCTTTTGGGCTTGGTGAGAGTATGTCGTAGTTATACATTAATTCCAATATGGTATATTCTGCGCATAATTATCACTCTGAATTGCAAGAGTGGGAAAATAACTGAACTTTTTTTTTCATATTTAGATATTTACACAGATGCTAAAAGGTATTAATAACCCGGTGCTATATATAAATTATTGGCAAAATGTCAACAATAAGGTCATACCATACTGTTTTTTTCACAACCATCTCAAAGCACTTGCACAATTTGACCCCAAAAAAGTAATGTTTACACATTAATGGAAAGGTGTAGGCATATGCTAAAGAAAGTAAAGATTTATATCGGTTCGGGTTGCAGGGTTTGCCTTTACAGTCCAAGGCCTTTACAGTAACAAACACATATCATACCAAGGACAACCTATATAAGGTCATTGCAAAGTCCAATGATAGCTCATCATACATGAAACAATTATTACGCAATTCTGGCATTTAGTTGTCATACAAGTCTAAACTATCCTCCGCAAAAGATATTTCATTCATTTGTAGCATTCAATGCATTATATTAGCTAGGCCTATATTTCTCTTCCAATCTTGGTAGAGTTGAAACGAACATTGCTCAAAATGTGATGGCAAAAGGCGGCAGTACCGTCTGGATCTTGCATTGCTGTTGTGAAATTCCTGGAATGTAAGTTAGGAGCAGGAAGCAGGCCTAAAGTATCCTTGTGGCACGTCTGTCTGAGAAAATTACTCAACATTTTTGTGAGTTTGATGTTAAGATGACCTTAACTGGTCTGGCCTCGAGTTAGGCTACTTAGCGTTAGAGTTATCGCCCTACTACGATACATATTAATTTGTTGCAGGATATTATTCATAATAAATAAATGTACGGTACATTATAAAATTTGAGGTAATCTGCAATGAAAGAAAAAATAATCTGAAATGAAAGAAAATTACTATCTAATCGTTAGCTTTTAAACAGCTGTTATAGCTATCACTATGATTGTGTAATGCCATTATCCTTAAATGTATATTATAATCTATATTGTGTAATGACGGATTTTGTCAATAACGTTATGAAAATCATTATCGATACATTTAATTCAATGGAACCTCAATATTACAAGATAGATATAGAGATGTAGTTATAATATATGTAAAATCGGAAAATTTATCTCTGTGCCGACTGAGCTTGTCTGCATAATAAGATGGCCACAGTTAGTGGGGGAGGGGGATCTGGTTAATTATTAGTTTGTAACAACCTGCTCATATGCAGCCGGATGTGGTGTGAATTCCATGTCCATGACATGGGTTATAGTAAGGTGGCTTTTGGGCTTGGTGAGAGTATGTCGTAGTTATACATTAATTCCAATATGGTATATTCTGCGCATAATTATCACTCTGAATTGCAAGAGTGGGAAAATAACTGAACTTTTTTTTTCATATTTAGATATTTACACAGATGCTAAAAGGTATTAATAACCCGGTGCTATATATAAATTATTGGCAAAATGTCAACAATAAGGTCATACCATACTGTTTTTTTCACAACCATCTCAAAGCACTTGCACAATTTGACCCCAAAAAAGTAATGTTTACACATTCATGGAAAGGTGTAGGCATATGCTAAAGAAAGTAAAGATTTAGATCGGTTCGGGTTGCAGGGTTTGCCTTTACAGTCCAAGGCCTTTACAGTAACAAACACATATCATACCAAGGACAACCTATATAAGGTCATTGCAAAGTCCAATGATAGCTCATCATACATGAAACAATTATTACGCAATTCTGGCATTTAGTTGTCATACAAGTCTAAACTATCCTACGCAAAAGATATGTCATTCATTTGTAGCATTCAATGCATTATATTAGCTAGGCCTATATTTCTCTTCCAATCTTGGTAGAGTTGAAACGAACATTGCTCAAAATGTGATGGCAAAAGGCGGCAGTACCGTCTGGATCTTGCATTGCTGTTGTGAAATTCCTGGAATGTAAGTTAGGAGCAGGAAGCAGGCCTAAAGTATCCTTGTGGCACGTCTGTCTGAGAAAATTACTCAACATTTTTGTGAGTTTGAAGTTAAGACGACTCAACATTTTAGTGTGTTTGATGTTAAGATGACCTTAACTGGTCTGGCCTCGAGTTAGGCTACTTAGCGTTAGAGTTATCGCCCTACTACGATACATATTAATTTGTTGCAGGATATTATTCATAATAAATAAATGTACGGTACATTATAAAATTTGAGGTAATCTGCAATGAAAGAAAAAATAATCTGAAATGAAAGAAAATTACTATCTAATCGTTAGCTTTTAAACAGCTGTTATAGCTATCACTATGATTGTGTAATGCCATTATCCTTAAATGTATATTATAATCTATATTGTGTAATTACGGATTTTGTCAATAACGTTATGAAAATCATTATCGATACATTTAATTCAATGGAACCTCAATATTACAAGATAGATATAGAGATGTAGTTATAATATATGTAATGGCAACACATGTAAAACGTGAATCAAAAGTACGCAGTATTAGAAAAAAATGCAATCCCTTTTTTTCTCATCACTACTATGTTCCAAATCGGAATAAACAAACATTTTACACGAAAATACATAAGCACATATACTAATACTTTCATCATATCATCAATGTGTCGTGAATAATGGGGACAACCGAGAGTGAGTTCCGAAGTTCCCAACTTCTGAAGTTCCCAACTTCTGAAGTTCCCGGAACTTCAAGTTCCCGGAACTTCAAGTTTCCAAGTTCCCGGGACTTCATGTTCCCGGAACTTCAAATAACATTTGCTAATATTACATAATGAAACAGAAAGTTCGATTTTCATGAAAGACCCATTTTCATGAAATTTTGCAAGGACTTCCCTATTTTCTCGTCCGGCGTTAAATAAAAAAAAATCATAAGAAAATATAGTTCAAAAGTTAGACCATCTGGCATGTAATGCAATTCAGGGCTTGGGTTTATAGAGGGACGTCGTAATTAGAAAATTACTACATGTCAAATGGTGCAACTTTTGAACTATTTTTTATGAAAATTTCACGGTATTTGACTTCCACTAAAGTAGTAGGGCTATGTCACCAGCTGTGCGTGGTTACTCAAACGGTGTTCATTTGCGTGAGGTATGTTGATTTAATATTTGGCCAGCGCCGCACAAGGTGGACTAACATTAGCCTAGCCCTACATAGGCCTACCGGCTCGTCATCCCAGGCCATATACATTTCTTTATTTTCTGGGATGCTGGCCCAGCATTGGAAGGACGTTTGCTATGAATCAACCATCTTCAGAAATAATCACCCGTAAACCCAGCATTGAGACGTTCACTCAACATTGGTTTTAAGCTGGTCTAACATCACACAAACATCATGTCAACGTAATAGTCGGCTGCATAAAGTTTGACCGTGCTATTAAACATATAGGGCCTGCCATAACCTTGCTTAGCGCCTAAAAGGTTTAACATGGTTCATGTCCTGCCTCTGGGATATCTCAAAAACCCCCTCGACCCACGACCCTCGACCCTCGACTTTGATTTTTTTATTGTTTTTTTTTGGATAGACTAGTCCATTTATAAAATTCGGGAAACAATATAAGGTCAATGTTGGCTCACCGTCTGCGACGCTGGCGTAACATTAGCTAAACGCCTCCTGTATATTTTGGGGAGAGGCACGATACGTAATATATGCGGGCACTTGATTAGGCGTATAATAGATTGTCATCTGAGTCCCACCACTGTCCTATATTAACGCTGGCCCAACAGTGTTCCAGTCCAATGATAGCTAAGCACAGCAAGCACCTTGCATTGAACCAATGTTGGATTTTTGCTGGCCCAACGTCTGTAATGCTGGCCCACCGCTTGCGATGCCTGTGCCAAAGCGTGTGACTGAATGAGACTGGCGAGTGACATGCCGGGTGTTTTTTTGCGCACCAAAAAAACAAGAGGCATTCAATCCCATGCTTGGGTTAATATTTTTTTCATGACAATTACAGAAGTAATTCACATAACAAATATATGCCTATGAAACATCATGAAAAAAGAGGTGACAACAGAAGCGTAATGCTTATCGAGGTTGCCACCTGCACAAAATATCAAATATTAACTTGCATTTGTAGTTTTGAAAAAAAAAGATATTTAAATTTATTACACACATGACCCTCTACACCAAATTAAGGTCTCACACATAGTGCAAATAAAAGTATATAGCAAGTCAGTAGCATGTGAAAGAGAAAAAGAGAATTAAGAGTACTTAATACTTCTAATTAAGTAAAGATCACAATAATAATAATTAACTCATTGAAACGTATCACCACAACTGCATGCTACATGAAAAATGGTCTCACACATAATCTAGTGAAAACGTCTATAACCAGCCTATAGCTTGTCAAAGAGAAAAGAAAATTAAGAGTACATAATACATCTAATAAGGAACATCACAATAATGATACTTTACTCAGTAAGCCTTATCACCACAACTGCATGCTACATGAAACAAACTAGGTGGCAACAGAAGCATATTGCTTATCGGGGTTGCCACCAAATAAACCTTTCATAAATTAACTTGCATTTGTGGTTTTAGAGCAAAATGATATTAAATTTATTACACGATGACCCGTTGCAACAAAGGAACTCGCACATAATACAATGACAAGTCTATAGCAAGCATATAACATGTCAAGAGAAAAGAGTGGAGAGTACATAATACCTCTCATAAGCAAAAAAACACAGAAAAATTACCAATGTAAACCTCCTCACCACGATTCAATAACCTTGCAAAAAAATGAACTTCATGTTCTTTTTGAATAGATAAATTGACGCTATATTCTTCAGATCAACAGGTAAATCATTCCATAACCTTTTTCCTACATTAGAAGTACAATGTCTCCTTAAATTTGTGTGAGAATAGTTTATGGAAAACATATTTTGCCTCCTACTTGATCTTATATTTATATGAATTTTAAAAATATTTTGTATATTAGCAGGAAGAAGATTATGAAAAGCTTTGAACATTAAAATTGACATAGCATACTGGAGTAGATCTGAAAACATAAGTATATTTGAAAGTTTAAATAATGGTTTTCTGTGTTCCCGGTAAAAAGCTTTGTGAACCAATCTAATCATTTTTTTCTGTAACAGCGTTATTTTATTTAAAAGGTATGCACTGGCTCTACCCCAAATTTCACAACAGTAAAGCATATATGGCAAACATAGACTATTATATAGCATAGTTAGAGACGCCATAGATCTACTAGCCTTCTTTATTATATAGTAGTTCTTGTGTAACTTTGTAACAATTTGTTTTATATGACTTTGCCAATTTAATTGATCATCAATTATAACTCCTAAAAATTTGGTTTCACTCACCTTATCAATCAGCTTATTTCCAATACTAATTTGAATATTATCTTTGTATTTAGTTTTACAGAAAATCATGTAATTTGTCTTAGTGATATTTAATGATAATTTATTTAAAGCAAACCACTTTTTCAGCTTCATTAACTCATTACAGATAGTTACACTCAAACTCATGATATCTTTACTAGTACAAAATAAGTTTGTGTCATCTGCAAATATAATAAATTTAAAAATCTTTGATACATTGACCATATCATTTATATATAAAAGAAACAGTTTGGGTCCAAGGATACTACCCTGCGGAACACCACAACAGATATTCATTGCATCAGAGTTTTCATTATTATAAAATACATATTGAGATCTTTCTTTTAAGTAACTGGTTAACCATGAATTAGCTATACCTCTAATACCATATCTGTTTAGTTTTTGTAACAACAGTGAATGATCAATGGTGTCAAAAGCCTTTTTTAAATCAAGAAAAACACCAATTGTACACAGTTTATCATCTATCGATTTTGTGAGTTGTTCATGTAAATCAATCAGGGCATGACAAGTTGTAGAATTATTTCTGAAACCATATTGGTTATTTGATAGTATATCATTAATCTCCAAAAACTTATCCAACCGATTATTAAAAGTTTTTTCCAATATCTTTGAGAATTGTGGTAATAAAGAGACTGGTCTATAATTTGTCGAATCTTTCTTTCCTGATTTAAAGATAGGAATTACCTATTTTCATACGTTCAGGGAAAATTCCCATTTCAAAGAACTGTTAGCTATGTGGCATACTGGTTTGACTATAAAAGAAATGCACTCCTTTAACAAAGCAAAATTAATACCAGAGTGATCCATGGATGTCTTATTTGGACTAACATTTACAATTTTCAAGACTTCATGTATAATGACAGGTTCCAAGAAAAATGATCCTTTTAAAGGGTTATTCATAGAATCAAAAATTGATCCTTCTGTTTCTTCAATATTTTTAGCTAATTTTGGTCCTACATTGACAAAAAAATTATTGAATCCATCGGCTACAGCCTTTTTTTCCTTATATATTTTATTATCAAAATTAAACTCGGATAGTGGAACTGCTGATTCAAAATTTCTTTTAATAATAACATTTAATGTACCCCATGTTTTTTTAATATTAGATTTATTTTGGGATAAAAGTTCATCATAATATGTTTTTTCATCCCTTCTTAAGATAGTCGTTAACATGTTCTTATAGAGTTTATATTTACTTTCTGCTTTAACTGTTTTTTTAGATAAAAAAGATTTATATAAAAAATTCTTTTTCTTGCAAGCTGTAATAAGGGATTTACTAATCCATGGTTTCTTATTATGTTTTATCTGTATCAGCTTGGATTCATATGGACAGTGTTTGTCTAATGAATTGAGAAAAAAATCAAGGAATGTATTATAACTACTGTTAACATCAGTACAATTTGTTATAAAATCCCAGTCTGTATTTTTTAGCTCGTCTATAAATGTATCCTTATGTAACATGTTACGTTTGTGTGATCTAAATGAGTTAATTTGTAAATTCTTGATAGATAAACTGTTGATGATTATTGGGAGATGATCGCTGATGTCAGCTATAACAACACCACTTCTATGCTTTAAGTCAAGCTCATTTGTGAAAATATTGTCTAATAATGTTGATGAGTAAGCAGTAATTCGTGTAGGTTTATTTTTTAGGGGTTTATATCCTAGCGAAAACATTTTATTGACAAATGTATCTGACTGCTCATGTTGTTTATATTTGATTAGATCTATGTTAAAGTCCCCACATACATAAGTCTGCTGATTATTATTCATTAAAAGAGCTTCAATACTTGCAGTAAAATCGTCTATGGAAGTGTCGGGTGGTCTATATAAACTTACAATATTTGTAACTTTATTATTTGTTGATTTGATACTAATACCTATACATTCAAAATAACCGTTTTCAACTGTAAATTTGCTTATAATGGTTGAATCGAAATTGTTATCAACATATAAAGCTACTCCACCTCCTCTACTTTTATTTAATGTTCTAGGTGAGTCAAATACTGTGTACCCTGTTATACTAAAGGGACTTAGAGGTGTGTCTGATTTTAACCACGTTTCTGCAATCGAAATTATATTAGGTTTTTCATCAAGACCATCGATTAACATATCAAGTTTATCAATTTTTTGTTTAGGCTACGAGAATTTATCTGCATGATTGATAGCCCATCATTTGACTTAAGAAAATTATTTGTTTGCTCTGTGGAGACATATAAACAGTCTGTCTCAGCATTTAAATATATATTATTATCTGGATTAATTTCCACATCAAAATCACGGAGATTATCACTTGGCTGTAAAAAATCTACATTGTTATATTTGTAGCATTTCAAATACATATTTTCAAAGTCACTCGGTCTACTTAGCTCTGAAAAAATATATAACAAGGCTTCATTTTCAAGATTATGAAAAGGAAATAATTCATTACAATCAAGACAGAAACATGTTAAACTATCTTGCCTTTGACCATACAAGTACTGTTTTTTAACTCTTTTATACATTTTTTGTGTATCCATTTTTGACATAAAGAACACTTTAGCACCTTATTAACTACTTCATTTTTACATGCCCCACATAAACTTGAGGATACCTGATTCATTTTAGCCATAACAAATCATTAAAAGTAAGGAACAATTACATTTACAACTTTTCCAGAAATAGACAAACATTGTTGATCTGAAAAAGATGAAAATATACAGGAATATGTTAAGGTCTACATCTGCTCTCATTTGAAGAGAGAACAATTCAAATCTACCAGAGTTGGTTAAACCCCCGATATACCATATAATTATGAGATAATGGATAATAATATGCGCTCCTTAGAACTTCAAATACGTATGCAAAACATCGAACGTGAAAACCTATGGTGGTATAATGTAGTGTGATCAATAAACTTTGTATTGGAGGTGAAATTATCATTAAGATAATCAGATGTGATGATTTTAATACAATTGTGAAAAAGTCGAAGCAAGTTAAATGTGTCAATATTGCACAAAATGTGAAACCATATCGTGTAAATGAACGAGCAAGAGAACTAAAGTGCAGCGAAAAACAAAAAGTGAATGTAAAAAATAAAATGTCTGTGAAGAACTTATAAAAGTTCATTAGCGTGTACTAATCACGTCTAAAGGATATGCAATATTATATAAAGTGATCAATAAGTGTATATCTTACTGTTTAATCAGGTGATAATAGTTGAGAATAATTCGTGACGGAGATTGATTGGCCTAACGATCACGTTGTCTGCCAGCTCGATCAATCGTCGCGTCTATGTCGTCGAAAATGTTTATTCTTGCTTTCCGACCGTTTTCAGCCTGCACCCATATATGTCCGTTCCATGACCATGTTGACTTTATTCCGGCGTGGATCCTGGCTCGGTTCATTAGTTTAACGTTCATGTTGGTCAGATCCTCGCTGATCCCTAGTCCTTTACCCTTCAGTTTGCGGCGACTTGTCAGGATCTTGAGACAGTGGTCTCGTCGGAAGAAGCGAGCGATTATCGTAGGTGGTTTTCCATCACGACTCCGTCCGATCTCAAGTTTGTTTTTCAAAAGCGTTATCACCTCATCTTTACAGTTCTCATCTTTATTGACAGGTATGCCGTGAAAACGTAGACACCAGCGACGAGAATACTGCTCATTCTCGTTGCTAAGTCTGGTTGATTCTTACCACTGTTCATGGTTGGTGTTGATCTCTTTGTCCGCTTTAGCTACTTTAGCCTCTAGAGCGCTTATTTTAGTCTTGGCTTCTTCATGTTGCCTTTTTAACAGCTCGTTTTCGGCAGAAACTCTGTCTATCTCGGCTCGTACTTCTACAAATTGATTCTTTATCAGTTCCTGAATAGTGTTCTTGAAATCTTTCAGAGCCCCTTTTATTGCTTTATTTATAATAAGCTCGATGGTGTTCTCGCTCATGGCGTTGAAAGAGTCATCACTGCCCGAGGCTTCTCGTTGCCGCCTGTTAGCTGATTTAGGTGGCATTACTGGCTTAACGTTGTAGCGAAGCTGTAAAATCGAAGGTGTGAAGGCAATGCCGTGTACACTGTGCTGCGTTTGAATCCATGTACAATATTGTTGTCGATATACTGGCAACCATTAAACTGTCATATAGCGGACAGTTTCTCATAAATTGTCAAAATAATAACTTCACCGTAGTCAGGCTGCTAAGTTGTGCATATTGGTATTAAAAATAGTATCCTTTTCGACGCTGATTAGGCGCGAAACTACATAATGTACTCCGCGGTTTTACTCAAAACAGAATGCATATCATACCGGAAGTCATGTAGGCCCTATAGGCTACATAACAGTTAAAGTTAGCAAAGCGTCCTAAACAGTGACTCAACATTAAAATGAGTTTGGCCAGCTGTAGGCCTACGTGTATTGATAAAACTATAATCGATGGCCACCCATTAAACAAGAGACATTAAACCAACGTCGGGTGGATGCTGGACCAGCGTAGCAGACGGTCAGCCAACATCACTTGATAGCCAGGTTAGCATCACAGTAGGCCTATATTATAATTTCCCGAAGGTTATTTTTATACAAAAAATATAATTATATAAACAAATAAAAACTGTTTTTAAAATTAGGTCGAGGGTCGTGGGTCGAGGGTCGAGGAGGTTGAGGGGGTCGAGGGGGTTTTCGAGATACCCCTGCCTCTGACCAACTGACAGACCGGAAGAAGATAATTAGGCTATATAGGGATACACGACCATAAGGCGTTGCGCCAATGTTAATTTAATACTGGACCAGTGTTGTACATGACGTTAGTACCCAGCATTAAAACAACATTAGAATAACACGATTGTTTATTGTAGGCCTATGCTGGGAAAGTTGCAGGTACCATCTTCAACGCTCAGGTCACAACAGATAGATCTTTTAAAAAAAAAATTGCCAGGAAACGAATCAATTACTCTACTGTTCTTTTCTGTTTTTAACAAATTATGTTATTTAAAATTCTGGGAACTTGAAGTTCTGGGAACTTGGGAACTTCGTAACTTAGTAACTCACTCTCGGGTGTCCCTGATTAATGGGCCGTGGTGCACTGTAGCAATATGCACGATATTAATCAATGACAAAGAGGGAATTCCCCACACTTTAAGCATCGTATCAATGTGTTGTGTTTAATTTGTCATGGCACACTGCAATAAGATACACGATAATAATCAATAACAAAGAGGGAAATCCCCACATTTTCACAGTCTTATCAATGTGCCGGGTTTAATGAGTTGTGCTGCAATGCAGCAATGTAAATGATAATAATCAATACTAAAGCGGAAATTGTCACACTTACACACAGAATAGTATCAATGTGTCGTGTTTAAAGTTCAAGTCGGGAGGGGTGCTAACATTAGTGGTTTTTTGACTTGACATGTTGATATTTATGAACATAAAGCTATGTAATTGTCAAAAATTAAAAAAAAAAATTAATCTCCTTATTTAACAAAAAATAAAAAAGTGTGAAAGTGTGGCCATGGGCCCTAGTTATCCTGAGAGTGTGACGTCAATCCAGGCTCAGACTTTCACTTCCTGTAAAGCTAGCCTATTTGTTTACATTGGACTTTTGGGATGACATGACCTACTGCTCCATTTAGTATATATAAACATATTTATTTTCAGGTGGATTGCCCAAATAGCGCATTAAGCAGTACACGAGGGATTTTCCACATATACATAACATATATGTACAATACGAACAATACAATACAGTACAATACAATACATATACATTAAAATACAATACAATACGAATCATTAACATTAATTTAATATTCAGCAAAATGTTACGTGAATTTGTTTCATGTAAAGCAGCAAAATATATATATATACGTTATATCACCAATTTTACTCGGTTATGGATATATATAAGGTTAAAGTATAATATTATTATGTCGACTAAATCTATCAGAATTTAAAATGAAATTTTGTGTGGCTCTGAAAAGAAGAATATTTTCCTCCGAGGATAAATCTTTGGATCCAAAAAGTAAAATTTTATTATATGCATCTTTGTCAAAAGTTGGTAATGCAGCCGGATGTAGAGTAGGAGCGATTATATTTCTAATTGCAACCAGTAGTCTCTCTCGTTGAGCAGCATAGAGGGGGCAGTTCAGAAGATAATGAGAAACAGTCTGATGTGTTACGCCACAAGAGCATCTAGGAGACTCATCAAAGCCGAAGGGAAAGAGATGAGCAGATAACTGTGGCATTCCGAGACGCAGACGAGTGTGCCAGATGGAAGCTGCTCCTAAACCTGAATAATAATGAGGTGGTGGGCGTTTATAACCATATTTGTCTTTTATGTGTCGCTTAAATAGAGATAACGAATCTAAGTTTCGAATACTGTAATCCAAACTGTTCCAGTACCTAATAGATGAAGGAAAAAAAGAATTTTTAAAATGGGAAGTTCTACATCCTGGCACCCTGATGTTATTAGCGCTTCGTGTAGCGTATCCAGTTGAGCTAGCTGTTAGTTGACAAACTTGGGACAAATACAACGGTGATAGCCCATGAACGATCTTAAACATATAAATTATTTTGTGCCACTTCCTTCTTTTGAAAAGGGGTTCCCAGCCAAGTTCTAATAAGAGTTTTTCGGAGCTAGTTTGCCTCATCCCACCAGTACATATCCGAGCAGCCTCCATCTGCACACCTTCAAGTCTGTCTGCTAAATATTTACGACAGTTGTCATATATTACATCTGCATATTCTATTAACCTCTTGAGTGCCACTATGACGACTTAAGTCGTCATACAATAGCCCCCCTGGCACGAGTAGGACCCCTAATACATTTATGTCTGCCTCAGAGTAAAGGGTGGGGAGTTCGCAGGGAAACCGTGTTTAGCGTCACATGAGGTATCACCACCCTAAATGCGCCGAAATCCAAGGGGGATGGCTACTGACTAGAGAATCCCTACCCACATTGCTGCTTTAAAGGGTTGTTTCCGCGTCTGGTGAATTAAGAAAAATACAGTAATGTTGTAATTCTGTTGATAAATTGTAAGCACACACTGTTTTCTCTATCTGTGATATGAGGTATAACTGTTATGTGAGATTTTCGGATGGACACAGGAGGTCAGAAGGATTTGTGTCTATTCTGGGAATGGGCGCAAGAATATTGAGGGAGTTCTGGGCAAATTGGACATTTTACCACATATGGGGGCCTACCTCAAAATCTAATTGGTAAGCATACCATTATCGCAGCTTTTTGTAAAAGGACAGCTTATGCCTTATTATGGTGTGTCACATTGGAGTGTAGCTAAGGACGGAAGTGGTGAAATCGGCCCTTAGAATGTTGGCATTATACATGTGTTTCAACGGGACTGGCATTTAGGGTGGTGAGACCATGATGCCTGCATTTGGTCACATGATCACACAGCGATCACGTGGTACAACTTTTCCCTCCTTGATATGCTTATCGTCTCACCACACATAATACCGCTCTCATAGACTTACTGTATTATGTCCCATACGCTTGGGCCTCCCAGCAGTCTTCAAATGAAAATATCTATATAAACCTGTATATATTTTTAGTCATCATGATATACTCTATCAATATTAAAAATAAAAAAGGGTGCTTAAACATGGGGCTTTTTTTTCTATTTTCACATGCAAATGTAAGGTCCTAATACCTTCCCTGGGCGTTGCCAAAACACGGGAGCTTCCGAATGCAGCATATGCCTTGTTACTACCAGCGTAGGGACTACATTTTATACTTATATTTTCCGATTTCAATGTTTTTGAAGGAAGAAATGGTCACCCAATCTAGATGAATTGGTATCGAAATGATATCAATGTAATATTTAACCCCAAGCCTGCTATAAATCACCACATTTTATAAAAAAGATCGTAACTCTCTCACTAATAAACTTTATAATGATATGCGCGTATGAATTTGTGTGGTGAGACCTTAATGCAAAATACATTTTATAAGAATTTTTTTTCGTATGATCTGAAAAATACATTTAATTCTGTATTGAAAAGAGAAAACCTTGTTCAATTCTGATGATTAGCAATCTCACAGACACAAATTCAAGTTACCCTGTTCTCGATTAGATGTCGAGAAATGACCTGTTTTCTAAGGTAAAACATAGTTTTCTCTTTTTTGAAGGCATGTCTACCGTTTGTCTATTTTTTCAGATATTCAACTTAATCTTATGCAATAAATGATTGTATTTTTATAGAATCGTGTTTTCCCTTCATTATGCACACAAAAATGAAAGGTATAGATAATAAGGGGAGGTAAATCATGCCAGGAAAGTGATTGTAGTCATTTGAACTTATAACTATAATGGCTCTATATGGGCTATTTCTGGGTGTACAGACCATAATTGGACATCATCATGCCAGTTTCATTAATTTTGTAACAAAACCCACCAAAATGATTTTTATTGCTAAATGGGCTGACTAATAACAAAACAATTAGCAAAGGAAATTATCTGGGGGCAAAAAACTCGCTGACGGCTTGAAAAATCGTTTCCAGAGACGGGCACTTAATGTCTCACCACACATAATACCGCTCTCATAGACTTACATGTATTATGGCCCATACGCTTGGGCCTCCCAGCATTCTTCAAATGAAAATATCTATATAAACCTGTATATTTTTTTAATCATCATGATATACTCTATCAATATTAAAAATAAAAAAGTGTGCTTAAACATGGCGCTATTTTTCTATTTTCACATGCAAATGTGAGGTCCTAGTACCTTCCCTGGGCGTTGCCAAAACACGGGAGCTTTCGAATGCAGCATATGCCTTGTTACTACCAGCGTAGGGACTACATTTTATACTTATATTTTCCGATTTCAATGTTTTTGAAGGAAGAAATGGTCACCCAATCTAGATGAATTGGTATCGAAATGATATCAATGTAATATTTAACCCCAAGCCTGCTATAAATCACCACATTTTATAAAAAAGATCGTAACTCTCTCACTATTAAACTTTATAATGATATGCGCGTATGAATTTGTGTGGTGAGACCTTAATGCAAAATACATTTTATAAGAATTTTTTTTCGTGTGATCTGAAAAATACATTTAATTCTGTATTGAAAAGAGAAAACCTTGTTCAATTCTGATGATTAGCAATCTCACAGACACAAATTCAAGTTACCCTGTTCTCGATTAGATGTCGAGAAATGACCTGTTTTCTAAGGTAAAACATAGTTTTCTCTTTTTTGAAGGCATGTCTACCGTTTGTCTATTTTTTCAGATATTCAACTTAATCTTATGCAATAAATGATTGTATTTTTATAGAATCGTGTTTTCCCTTCATTATGCACACAAAAATGAAAGGTATAGATAATAAGGGGAGGTAAATCATGCCAGGAAAGTGATTGTAGTCATTTAAACTTATAACTATAATGGCTCTATATGGGCTATTTCTGGGTGTACAGACCATAATTGGACATCATCATGCCAGTTTCATTAATTTTGTAACAAAACCCACCAAAATGATTTTTATTGCTAAATGGGCTGACTAATAACAAAACAATTAGCAAAGGAAATTATCTGGGGGCAAAAAACTCGCTGACGGCTTGAAAAATCGTTTCCAGAGACGGGCACTTAATGTCTCACCACACATAATACCGCTCTCATAGACTTACATGTATTATGGCCCATACGCTTGGGCCTCCCAGCATTCTTCAAATGAAAATATCTATATAAACCTGTATATTTTTTTAATCATCATGATATACTCTATCAATATTAAAAATAAAAAAGTGTGCTTAAACATGGCGCTATTTTTCTATTTTCACATGCAAATGTAAGGTCCTAGTACCTTCCCTGGGCGTTGCCAAAACACGGGAGCTTTCGAATGCAGCATATGCCTTGTTACTACCAGCGTAGGGACTACATTTTATACTTATATTTTCCGATTTCAATGTTTTTGAAGGAAGAAATGGTCACCCAATCTAGATGAATTGGTATCGAAATGATATCAATGTAATATTTAACCCCAAGCCTGCTATAAATCACCACATTTTATAAAAAAGATCGTAACTCTCTCACTATTAAACTTTATAATGATATGCGCGTATGAATTTGTGTGGTGAGACCTTAATGCAAAATACATTTTATAAGAATTTTTTTTCGTGTGATCTGAAAAATACATTTAATTCTGTATTGAAAAGAGAAAACCTTGTTCAATTCTGATGATTAGCAATCTCACAGACACAAATTCAAGTTACCCTGTTCTCGATTAGATGTCGAGAAATGACCTGTTTTCTAAGGTAAAACATAGTTTGCTCTTTTTTGAAGGCATGTCTACCGTTTGTCTATTTTTTCAGATATTCAACTTAATCTTATGCAATAAATGATTGTATTTTTATAGAATCGTGTTTTCCCTTCATTATGCACACAAAAATGAAAGGTATAGATAATAAGGGGAGGTAAATCATGCCAGGAAAGTGATTGTAGTCATTTGAACTTATAACTATAATGACTCTATATGGGCTATTTCTGGGTGTACAGACCATAATTGGACATCATCATGCCAGTTTCATTAATTTTGTAACAAAACCCACCAAAATGATTTTTATTGCTAAATGGGCTGACTAATAACAAAACAATTAGCAAAGGAAATTATCTGGGGGCAAAAAACTCGCTGACGGCTTGAAAAATCGTTTCCAGAGACGGGCACTTAATGTCTCACCACACATAATACCGCTCTCATAGACTTACATGTATTATGGCCCATACGCTTGGGCCTCCCAGCATTCTTCAAATGAAAATATCTATATAAACCTGTATATTTTTTTAATCATCATGATATACTCTATCAATATTAAAAATAAAAAAGTGTGCTTAAACATGGCGCTATTTTTCTATTTTCACATGCAAATGTAAGGTCCTAGTACCTTCCCTGGGCGTTGCCAAAACACGGGAACTTTCGAATGCAGCATATGCCCTGTTACTACCAGCGTAGGGACTACATTTTATACTTATATTTTCCGATTTCAATGTTTTTGAAGGAAGAAGTGGTCACCCAATCTATATGAATTGGTATCGAAATGATATCAATGTAATATTTAACCCCAATCCTGCTATAAATCACCACATTTTATAAAAAAGATCGTAACTCTCTCACTATTAAACTTTATAATGATATGCGCGTATGAATTTGTGTGGTTAATTGCATACATTCATGGATTCCGTCGGCCATCTTGAATTTTTAACTTTTGAAAGAATATTCCTAGAATCTTATGTAATACCTCATTTTTGACTAATTTGAGAACACTGATTCCATTGGCATATTTTTACGATTCAAGGTCATCTAGAGGTCAAAACCAAGATGGTTGCCATCGCGGCCATCTTGAATTTTTAACTTTTGACAGAATAGCCCTAGAATCTTGTGCAATATCACATTTTCGACTAAATTGAATACACTGAATTCAGTGGAATGGTTATTTGTACGTTTAATATCATCTGAAGGTTCAAAACAATATGGCCATCAATAACCAGAAAATACATGAAACTGTAAAAAGTGTTTCTATTCAATAATTTATCTGCTTTGCCCTTGAAATGACCTTTATATGATCTTGTCATAACCCTGGAATAGAACCTTAGTAAAGGGCAACCCCATGCCATGTCACCTTTATTACCCAGGTGTGGGTGCCTCAGGTGTTTTTTGACTTAAAGCCCATGTTCTACAAAACTCCAATTGACTTCATTTTGCACTGATGTTACGCGCTGATATAAGAGGGGACGGGTGATATAAGAGTGGGGTATTACCCCTCCAAGCCACGTATAATCACTGTACCCCCTATGATGCGTGTTGGAAGGCTTCCCAGTCATAATATGTCAACTGCAGCCTTGTGGAACACTCCTTTGCAACAAAAAAAACATATGGAAACTGTAAAAATATGTTTTTATTCAATATTATAGCTGGTTTGCCCTTGAAATGACCTTGATATGACCTTGACCTGACCCTGCAGTGGAGCCCCAGCAAAGGGCAACCCCAACCCATGTCACCTTTAGTACCCAGGTGTTGGTGCCTCAGGTGTTTTGTGACTTCAAGCCCATGTTCCACAAGACTCCTCCAATTGATCATTTTTTGCATTGATTTTAGTGTTAGTAGAGGGTGTGATATAAGAGGGGACGGGGGATAAATGAGTGGTGTATTAACCCTCCAAGCCACATAATATTCACTGTACCCCCTAGAATGCGTGCTGGAAAGCTTTCCAGCCAGAATATGTCAGCTGCAGCCTTGTGGAACACTCCTTTGCAACAAAAAAACTGTAAAAAATGTTTTTTATTCAATATTTTAGCTTGTTTGACCTTCAAATGACCTTGACATGACATTGACATGATCTTGGGGTAGTACCCCTGTAAAGTCTAACCCCAACCCAAGTCAGTATGTAGCCAGGTGTGGGCCCATCAACTGTGGGCAAAGATAATTCACATGGAAGATTGTTCCCCTAAAACTCCCTGTGTTGTCCTAATCAGAGATGACAGTGCTGGTTTACTTCTTCGAGTATAACTCCATTAATTGTTAGATGTGGATGATGTAAAAGTGTACGCTTTCTAGTCAGTGTCAAGGTTAAGGTTTTTAAAGCATTGAATATCATAAGCCATCGGATAGACCAGTTAAGTAAGGATTCGAGATCAGAATTTATCTTACCCACTGACACAGCCGGATTTGAATCTACAATTTCTATGAGGCAAGCATCGTCAGCATATAATCAAATGGCACATGCTCAGTTTATAACCATGTCGTCCAAGTGCACAAGAAAAAGTAAAGGTCCTAAAATAGATCCCTGTGGTACACCAGCGTCCACAGGGAGGGTCTCCGAATGGTGACCATCAAGCACAACGCGTTGTACTCGCTGATGAAGATAGGATGAGATCCACTTAAGTAAATTCCCAGAAATTCCTTTCCGCTTCAGTTTAAATAGAACACCTTTATGCCATACCTTGTCAAATGCCTTTGATAAATCAAGGAAAACAATTCGTACATCTTTACCATCATCTAATGCCTCGGTTAACTTATGCGTAATGGATAATAGTTGAGAAACAGTACCGTCACCAGAGTGGAAACCAGAATTGTGTGGGCTTAATAATTTATTTTCCATCAGGAAAGAATACACTTTATTGTAAACAAGCCTTTCAAAAATTTTGGAAACATTACAAAGAAGGGATACCGGTCTATAATTACATTTATTTTGGGCATCATTTTTCTTGTGCACCGGGACGACATTGCTAGTTTTCCAATCGCTGGGAATCACGCCAGCTTCTAAAGAATAATTAAAAAGTTTACAAAGTGGCTTAGCCAAAACATCTGCGGTATTTTTCAACAAAAAACTACTAATGCCATCAGGACCAGTTGCCTTATTTACATTAAGTGATTTTAAAATCTTCTTAACTTCTGGTATTGAAAAAGACATATCAGATAATCTTGCCTGCGTCTCGTTTTCAAAGGGTGGTAAAGGGTGGTTTTCTGCCCCGGGTGGTTGTGTACACTGACTGGTATAGTATTAGTTAAAAATAGCAGCTGTCACACATGGGTCAGTGAGAGAGATGCCGTTTTCAATCAATGGTGGTATAGAGGTGCACACTTTGTCACCAGTTACCTGACGGACAGTTTTCCACCACTTACGATTAGGCATGTCAGAGCTTCTCAACTCCTCCTCCAGGCTTGTATAGTAGTTGAGACGCAGTGTTCTGTTGAGGGCAACCACCTGATTACGAACAATTTTGAAGGTATTGAAGTGTGCATCAGATCGTGACCGACTGTAACGCCTCCACAGAACATTGCGTCTCCTAATCAGCCTTTTAAGGTCACCGTTTACCCATGGTTTCTCTCTAGCATGAACTGTCACAGTGGTGTATGGGATGAACTCAGCTGCTGTCTGGATTAGTAATGACGACCAATAAGTAACAATATCATCAATATCATTAAAAACATTAAAACCAGCATCCCAAGGTGCAGAAGACAATGCTTCAACTAAACCATCTAGGTTACATTTTTATAGTTCCACACAGTACGCTTAAAAACGTTATTACGTCTTGTAGATAAATACATTTTACAAATAATATTGCAATGATCTATTTTGACCAGAGGTGGGATTACTTTGCATTCCATAAATTTATTAGGACTGTCAGTAATAACCAGGTCTAGCAAGTTTTGGGGAGAGCCGTCATATGCGAGCCGAGTGGGTTGATTTATAATTTGTGTGAGGCCCCTGTCCTTAACAAGGTCACGTAACAGGCAGCGCAGCTCACTAGAATCATGATTGTCTCCCCATAACTTGCATCGATCGTTAAAATCACCTGTTACTACAATACTGTCTGCGCCGTTGTCTTGCGCTAATTCTATTGAAGATGTGAGAGATGATTAGAATATATCTCTATCAGCAGCTAATTGTCCAGGAGGACGATAATAAACAGCAAATAAAAGTTTATAATTGTTTAACAAACATTCAATCCAAATACATTCTGAATTAGCATCTTCCAGATCGTTTCTACGGAGTACAGGTAAATGGTCGGCGCAGTATATAGCAGTACCGACGCCGCGCTTGTTTCTGTCCCGTCTAAATCATCCTGCCTGCAGGGTGTACTTGTCTTCCCACTACACCCTGCCAGATATGAGCCTGTGTCTACCTATTTGGGACACCACTCCAGGAGGACACACGTGCCTCTCGTGCGACACCCCCCAAGCTTAGACATCAAAGCTAATCGCAACGCGCCGGCAATCAGACGGCACCGTCTGGCCTGGGAACATCTAGCCAAGTGACAGTATACGCGAAGCGATGCGAGAACTTGGCCAACGCTGTTCCAACATTGTGACAGCGTCGATGATAATGGCCCAACATTGAGGCAGAACTGTATCCTTGCCATCTGCGAACTGTTATTTGTACAGCCTATCACACAATTATAGAGTGTGTACAACTGGATTATACAGTCAAATATTGCCACCTCTGATTACAAATTGAATAATTAAAGCCTAAAACGGTGGATTACATCAGCTAATAAATCAAAAACAGTTTAAACAGTGGCTAAACTCTTATTCTTGTGATTTTGTGTCTATATAATCCCCCTGATTATTTACTTATGAACGAAAACGCACGCAAAATATGTGGTTTCATTTTGAAAAATAATACGTAATTTCGAGATTAAATGTGCTCATATGAAGTCAAGAAAATAATTCAGAACGTTATATGTGTCTCTGTTTATGGTTAAATATGTATGCTATGACATACTTGAATTAGAAATGTATGGGTAACATATTTATTGCAATAAAAGCTATATTTGTTCTACATGTACCACTTTCATAATTTTGGTTTGAAATTTAGGGGAGGGGCTGACAGTTGGGAGTCGCGTGGAGAGGGGTGCTCAATAAGGTGGAAAAGGCCTCATCGCATTCAGGGGTAGAGTGAGAACGATTACAACTGAAGTCTCTACAGGGTGGTCTAAATGGTTTCTCGTAACCAGTGATAGAAACAAGCGCGTCGGGAATGTTACTATCCAGCCAGGTTTCAGTTACGGCAAGCACGTCTATGTGCCAGTCATTTGCCATAATTTGTAATTCAGATAGTTTTAAGTCAGATTTGTTAGCATATAAGCTCTGTATGGTACTCAATGAAAAGACCAGATTTTTATTATTTTCACTATTATGCTTTATGCTGTAAGAGTATAACAACCTACACTGAAAGGCCTGGTTCTTTAGCTGGTCCAAGGCAACTCATAAAACCATGACTGCGTAGCCTACAGCAGTAACATGTAAAATCAAAAATGTTCCGAAATGTAGATATGTCTGTAATCGGACAAATAAAGCATAATAAATGGAACAATAGGTCATGTCTTTCAAAACATGCCCAAAAGTCCAATGTTAACAAATAGGCTGGCTTTACCAGAAGTGAAAGTCTGCGCCTGGAATGACGTCACACTCTCAGGATAACTAGGGCTATGGCCAAAATTCAACACTTTTTTATTTTTTGTTAAATATGGAGATTAATTTTTCTTTTTACTTTTGACAATTACATAGCTTTATGCTCATAAATATCAACTTGTCAAGCCAAAAAAAAGTTTTAGCACCCCTCCGACATGAACTTCAATGGGTCATGGTGCACTGTAGCAATATACACGATGATAATCAATAACTAAGAGGGAAATCCCCACACTTTCAGCATCATATCAATGTGTTGTGTTTAATGGGCTGTGTTGCACTGCAGCAATATACACGATACTAATCAATGACAAAGAGGGAAATCCCCGCACTTTCGGCCCCATATCAAAGTGTTATGTTTAATCGGTTGTGTTGCACTGTAGCAATATACACGATAATAATAAATAACAAAGAGGGAAATCTCAACATTTTCAGCATTGTATCAATGTGTTGTGTATAATCGTATTAATATGTTATGTTAAATGGGTCGTGGTGCACTGCAGCAATATACACGATAATAATCAATAACAAAAAGGGAAATCCCCACACTTTCAGCATCTTATTATATCATATCCAATGTTAAAAATTACAATTTTGTTGTGTACATGCTATTTTAAAAATGTACACAGTATGGATTAGAAATTTTGCTATATCTACACATAAAATAAAATAACCGACAATTGTCTGTCATCTGTTTCCCGCACCAAAACCATATATAAAATAGCTACACTGTACTTAACACCATGTTGCGAAAAAGCACACACTGAAAGCGTTGAAACCTAATTAAAACCTCTAAACGCATAAGGTTTTTATTATATAAAGGACATACAACTAGGGTATTTGTGTATTTCAAAATGGACGCCAAATAAAATTGAATCGGGTTTTCATTTCGTCCGTAATTGTGTCTCAGTATCTTTGGATATATTTCCGATTCGCCTAAATTAGGTAACAGGATTATAATATGCAAAGATATAATTTAAGTTATAACATTCATTATAACAGTTGATTTGACTGCACACACTACCTAAATCAAAGCTAAAATATATGTAATAAATCAAACATCCGCAATATTTGCTTCATGTCATGTAAAGCGTTGGACATTTTTTTCCGCTGCCAGCCCATGAAGGTACATTTTTTCGGATAAGATGGCCACACAAAACGCTTGTGAAATGTTTGTGGAATTGCATTTAAATTTGCACTGAGAGTTCGTAAGAAATTTGCATGATATAATTAACACAGGTTTATTAAACATAGATTGGGTTGGCCCCCTCTTACTGAAAATGTTTGATGTAAAATAACCTAACGTGATCAGTTTTCTTAACCACGATTAAAACAAATAGATAGGCTAACATAGTGTAGCTCTATATAGCTCTCATTCATACTCATTCTATGGGCAGAATACTTTATCATACCTGCTTGTCCAGCTGCCATGCGGATTCTGGGGATAATAAACATTCTATGTTTGCAGCTTAACATATTTAATACTAACCCATCTCAAATTCCAGCTATATCATCCATTGGATTAGTAATAATAATAATAATAATAATAAGTTCTTCTATAGCGCCCCATACAGTGCTCTGTGAGCTTTAAAGATAATTAACGGTAGGCGCTACAGAAAAGATGCTTCTTCAAGGAGCTTTTGAAGGCATCTAAGGATTCTGAACCAGACGAGCATTCCGCAGATGACGTAACAGTCACAAACTGCCTGAACAATCATTCAATCAGCAATCATGACAAATGCACTTCCGCACTGAATCCGGGAGTTCGTTCCACAGCTTTGGCGCTGCACTGAAAAAACTTCTGCCTCCGTACTGTGAGAGTTAAGTCTTGCGCCGACAAAGAAGGTTTTTCGATGATGAGCGAAGGCTTCTGCTTGGAGTGTATCTTGAAACTAACTCGGATAAATATGATGGCGCGCTGCCATGGATTGTTTTGTATGTGAGCAGCAGATGATTCACTGGTCGCCAATGGAGACTTTTAAACACTGGTGTTATGTCATCGTCTCGATTGGTGCGTGTCACCAGGCGTGCTGCGGTGTTCTGAATATGCTGTAAATGCTGGATAAGCCTCTTGGGCAAGCCGTACAGGATGCTGTTACAATAGTTCAGTCGAGCAGTGATGAAGTCATGTACTAACTTTTCAGTGATAGATTGAGTCAGAAGATGACGAATCTTTCCAATGTTTCTGATGTGCAGAGAAGCAGCACTACAAACGCCACTGACATGTTTGTTAAGGGTCAGATAGCTGTCCAGTGTCACTCCAATTAAGACTCTTCACAATCTCTGCAGGAAGGATGTCTATTCCACCAGCTTGCAATGGTCTCAGAGACTGTTTGGACAGAAATCCAGCCTTGTATGTGTAGAGGACCTCTCTCTTATCCTCATTTTGTTTTAGTCTGTTTTTTTCCCATCCATATATCTATGTCACAAATGCAAGCTTCCAGTCGCTGCATGAATGTTCCCGCGTCTGTGAGCGAGAAAGAAATGTACAATTGTGTGTCGTCTGCATACATGTGATAACTTAGTCTGTGTTTCTGGATGATTTCACCTAAATCAACTGTATACAGTCTGAAAAGCAAGGGTCCAAGAATAGACTCTTTTTGGAACTCCGTATTGCAGTTGGAAATTACTGGATGTTTCATCTCCGATCACCACCTTCTGGTACCGGTCTTCTAGGTACGATGCAGACCAATTCACTGCAGACTTCGATAGATGTAATCGTGATGACAGTTTCTGCAAGAGGAAGCAACCTTTGATAGTGTATGTAGAATAGATGGTGTTTTTACGTCAGTGATTTGAAGGCAAATTTCACCATACAATCAATGCCTTGATTTAAAGATTGAATGGTTAGAATCTGACGTTGAATATATGTTCTTTTCACGTTGGTTATATCGTAACACGAATTCCACGTACACCCAACATTTTGATTTCAACGCTGGAGCAACAGTCAGTAATGTACGTGGAGCAAATGATGTTTTTACGGCAATTATGTTGCGACCAAAATTCACATAAATCAAGATATTGATCTAAACATAGAAGAAACGGTCAGTATGAGAAATATATTGTTTTTATGTCGCTTATGCAGCAACTGGAATTCCACGTATTACCAACATCTTCTTTTTTTCTTAGGCGTTTTAACTGTGTCAGTTAAAGACTGTCTGTGACATCGTAACGAGCTCACATGGTGCAATAGAAAAAGTGCGTATTTAACAAAAATTGTGTTGCATGTTTGCCAGTTAAGCGAGAGATAAGGACGAAATTTAATTTCTGACATGCATGTCCAAAATAAGAAATACGGGAATAAGTGATCCACGAGGCTTTCGGTACACTTGATACGTTGCCACAGCAAACCAAAATTTGAGAGACTTACGCAATTCTAGTCTATGGACATGTTCACATCTTATGCCCATATTAAGAAGCCAACATAAAAATACTAATTTGCATGCTTTTAGCCTGATTGTGTCACTTTAAATTTCTCGTCTTTTATCAGAATCGAATTTTATCGTTTCCCCCATCACCCTGAGTAATTTAAGTTATCATCATTTACTTGGCAAGTATATATTATGATGCCTTGTGTGAGGGTGATACAACATTTTTTTAATAGGATAGTAAAATCACATAGAACAGTACTACAATATTGTCCACTATCTCCATGGCTTCAAATCGCCGTTATTGCTTCTGTTGCTTTCATCTGCATTTAAAACCTCTTTCTGAGTTCGAGTCGTTCTGAAAAATAGATTTCTGGAATATCCACAAGCATATAAGATGTATGTGTCTTTATTATTTGTAACAGGATGCAGTGCTATACTCCGTTTGTAAAGCAGCTACACAATCTCATGATCCTAATCATTTCAATAGGATAATAATTATGAAATGTGATACTGGAATACAATACATGTCGTAGAATAGATCAATCAATCAGGGGGATACAGTTCTACATGAACGTCTGCTGATGGTGATACACGAGATAGTTTCCTACAAAAAAACACTTTAGTATTTTTTACACCCGCGTTTTTCACAATCAGATTATTCTCCCCATTCACTGCGTGCTGGGAATTGTCACGGAAATTCATTAAACGTCTTGGTACTTGAAGTGTTAAAATGTTAGAGTATCGCTGTAAAACACACGACGTTGGCCCAATGTTGATGTGGTGCTGGGCAAGCGTCACAAACTTTGGGCTAACATTAAACCAGTATTGCTCTCTGATCTGTGGACTTGAACACACACCCGGACCAGGTGTAACCGCCCAGATTACCACCCCCCCCCTCCACTGAACTATACCTGGATATATTCTGGAATATACCCGGGTATATTCTGAAATATCCCTGGGGTATAGTCTGGGAGCTTCCAGACTATACCCTAGGGTATATTCTGAGAGCTCCCAGAGTATATTCCACATGCCCAGACTATACCCCATCAGATTCAGGGTAAGATAAGATAAAGATAAGTTTTATTTCCAGTCGCACAGTAAAAGACATATAACATTAGCTCTAATCAGCTAGTCAAGCGACATGTAAAATAAACAATAAGGATAACAATTAAAACAAGCAGGTTGGCTGGCAGGAAGTTAACATGAAATGTAAAAACGTGAATAAGAATTATATATAAACATACTTATAATGTATATGAGAATATAAATTAGCTGGTAAAAATTACATAATACATTTTGGCACATAAAAGTAGATAAAAGATTATATAAGAAAAACTTGTGCTGTATATGAGGAAATTATATGATTAAAAGTTGTGTAAACCATTTCGCATTTATTGATAATTAAATAAATATATCACATGACTTTGTCAAGGGACCTACCCCTATTGTACTCTCAATTAAAGAGAAAAATAAGCTCACAGGCCATCTCTAAAAGTTTTCAGGTCTCTGGTAATTCTCAATGCCTCTGGCTAAGAGTTCCAGATTTTGGGGGCCAAAAAGCAAAAGGAATTTGTTCCATGTCGCACCCTCTTCATGAGAGGAATTTTCAGGATATTTTCAGAATTTCTTAAATTACGGGTGCGACAGCGTTTTTCAATCAGTTCCAGGAGGTATGTCGGTGATAAATCTTTAAGAATTTTAAAAGTCTGAATTGCGATGTTCATTTGTCTCCCAACTTCCAGAGATGGCAGGCGAGCTTTATTCAGGAGGGACTCATATGAGGCGGTATGGTTGGAATAAACACACTTTGGAGCCCTCTCCTGAATCTTTTCCAGGGGTATAGTCTGGGCGATAGGGGTATACTCTGGGATATATGATATATGATTACAATAAATCTTCTGGTGGATTATGCACTAACCTTCTGAGGCTTAAAATTATGTCTCCCATCTTAACCTCCTGATGCCTAGAGTATCACTTGTCTCATGTAATAACTTATTTTGTGCGCATCAATTAAATACTGTCTGAAATTTTCTGTATGAAATTTTGTGCGGACCAAATAATTAAAAATTATGTCTCCCATCTTATAAAATGATTAAAATTATGTCTCCCATCTTAACCTCCTGATGCCTAGAGTATCACTTGTCTCATGTAATAACTTATTTTGTGCGCATCAATTAAATACTGTCTGAAATTTTCTGTATGAAATTTTGTGCGGACCAAATAGGACTGAGCTCACTTCATGCTACATAATACTCACTCACTCACTCACTCAGTCAGTCAATAAATCGATCGATCAATCAATCAATCAAGCATTCAAATTGGCTAATAAAGACGATAAACCCATATTACTACTTTTAAATCTGCAAAAAATAATGTTATGTTCACTTGCCTTATATTTCCTTCAAACGTTTCAATTACTGAATATATTAGAGTGGTTTTGAATTGGTTTGTTCTAAAGATTCGGATAGTTGTTTAAAAAAAACCTGGCAGACCTGATGACACGCTGGGTCTGCCGTTTACATATTTCATACTTTGCCCGAAATCAGCTTTATTTGGTTTAAACATATTTATTAATGAGGATTGCAACATATTATTAAACGAATGAATATGCTTTCCTCAGCTTTATTTGTGCAACGAATTTATTTCACAAAATATCTGGGACTGTTTTTCTGACACGGAGGTCCAGCAACTTTTGCCTGATAGCTTCCCAATTGGCATTTTTGAACTGGCGGTCAATATCCAGTTCAGTCAGAACAGCACAGTTATATAAGATTCCAGGTACACTAGGAGAAGATTTGATCAAACCGGATTTATTTGTGATCAACATATTTTCTTCTCTGGTAGGTTCTCTATATATTTGGACCAAGGCATGTTTATCTAGGCATGACAAAAAAAAACGCGCATTGGGATTTTTTTGCTGCTTTACAATGTTTTTTCTGACAGCAAAAAAACTCCTCCGCTGGCTTTCAAATTTTGATCTTTACGTGAAACTTATTATTCAGTCGGGAATAGATGTAAAAAACACGCATTATGTTGAAGTGTTTATCCCCCTTATAAAAAAATTGCTACTTTCCCCTTTAGGTTTTTTTATTAATAAAGTACACATGTTTCTTTGGCGGTTTTTAGCCATAAGGGTAGAATTGGAATACTGTGCTGTGTGGGAGCGAAATCTGATTTTGGTGAATTGATTACGTTCTATCAAAACTTGGATGATTGCATCGACAGCACACCCACGAGACATTAGCTGTGAAATATGATGGAAAGGGGAAAGATCCCATGTCAATGCAATCTTTGTGAAACCACATATCACAACTATCACAGCAAATTCCACGCTGCTCCCACGCGACCTGTTCTTCGCAATGGCCACATAACTTATGTATTTTTATACATTTTGTTTGGAAAGAAGTGGGAATCACAGTTATAGGCCTATATTACATCTCAATGTGAATTAAAATAATCAGTAGAATGTTGAAGTTCACGCTGCTAATGATGAAGTAAACAACACGCACCGAAAAGGACAAAAAAAACATAATTTGTCCAGTGAGGTAAAGAAGGGATAGTACCAATTACAATGGAGTGAATGATGATCATCATCAAATTTCGAAACTGCAAAAATGGTGATATCAAAAACCTACAAGTGGCATATATTATACTTTATTATTCAAATGTATTAACAAATCAAAAATACAACAAGTTAGTAATGCAATTTCTTCTTCTTTGTTTGTTTTATGATTCGTTTGCTGTATTTGAAGTGCATTAACAATAAATACGTAACATGTCTGGGAGCAAACCACATTGACAATGGAAATTCACACAAATGACATATGTTACTATATATCTGTAATAATAATAAAAACAACTACGGAGATTAGTACAAATTCGAACACTTTACATGTACATGCTATTTTGTGAATATAGTGAAATACGATGCCTATATCCTACAAGTGACGGCAAAATACGTTCACGTTTTACCGTCACATATTAATTGGTTGGTACTCAAGATGATATAAAGGCCAACAACGGAGACAATCTCATTTTCCAGCTCTGTGTCGTCTGCTAAAAAGATGGAATGCATGAGAAAACATTTAACAAAGAAATACACAGGATTCATGGGAGTATTAGAATAAACAGTAAGCGCACATATTAACTTATTATTTCCGGCTAATATTTGTTTGCAAAAAATACAACATAATTTAACAATACGTGAAGTTTAGCTTTGCAGATTGTTGCGATAGTTAAGCAGTCCTATTTTTTCATATTTAATTTAAAAAGCTCAAAATGTTTTTTGTCGATTAATAATCTTTTCCACCTGCGGCTAAATATGATAACGTGGTTGAAATAGTTTAGAAAACAACATCAAATAAAATGTTAACCTGAGAGGCCCATATAAATGTATAGTTTCAAAGCAAATAAAATGCCACTGAAATTTGAAAAAAAAGATTTTAACCAAATAATTCAATTTTGGAAATGTGCTTGTTATTCGAAGCTTTCAGTGAATAAATATTAATACCTGATAATTCAATGTCACAAGAGACATTCCACCAAGACATTGAGCCACTATTGGTTTGATGTTTGTTATAATTGGATAAAGAATACTTTTATATAATGTACAATTCTAGAGATAGAAGGTAGAACAAGTAAATAATCTGAAATTAAGGTTAAGACAGTGTTGCGATTATCGATATATGTAATAATTACCATAACACATTGATAAAACTCCAAGCACCCCGACAAAAACAGCTGGAAAAAAAATCATCATCTTGCGCCCACATTGGGAACATTCTGATTCTACACGCTGGTCCAGAGGGCTAACAAAAACGCTTTTCGAACGATGATTTATTCTTGTTCAATGGTTTCTATTAAAGACTAAAATTTCACCAGTTTAGAATGCTCTAGGCCTACACATGCACAGCCACGATAAAAAACATCTGCCCAGGCCTGGATTCGAATCCGTTATGTCCACGCTGCGAACTCAACACTATGAGCCAACGCAAATCCACCACCACCACCCCCACCCCCCGCTGTGGCTGCAAACACTTTCTGATGTTAAAACCAGAGGGACCCATCTAAAAAAATTGAAATGTTTTTGTCAATGTTATATTTTAAGTCAGGAATTTGACTAATGACAACTGTTGCTTATTCCATGCTCAGAAAAAAACAATGAGGTGTTCTACGAAAATACAAACGTGATATATGTACATACAATTGAAATGCTTACGATTGTCAAAACAGTGAAACACACTTCCTTATATTATTCAAATCTCACTCATGCACAAATAACACTTATGAACACACAAATAAATATATGTGTCATAATTATTGTTACCTTGCCAAACCGATTTCATGTCACACACAGCCATACTCTTAAGACGAAATGTGCAACATAAAGGGATTAATTTCTGTAAACAAAAGAGAAAATGCAGCGTCAGTAATAATGTCAAATATATATCTATACACTTTTCCGGGCTATTAGGCCATATCATTTCGGGTACAATTTTCAAATAAATTTCAAACTTTGCGAGTTCATTATTTATCATCGTTTCACTTCATGCTTCAGTTAATCCAGGTTTAATTGAAATGATTATGTAGTCAGCTATACTTTATTCGAATATACTTTATTTATATAACCATCCGTTGGTGTGAAATTGTAATTATAATGGAAGTTTAAAATGAGACAAGTATACCCTTCTTTGAGATTACATTATGTGTGATCCAGTAAGCTATAATAATTAATTATTATAGTTATGTACTGAACATTAAGAAAATAAAGCCCCATTATTTCGTTCGTTTGTTCGTTCATTCGTGCATTTATTCATTCATCCAATCAATCATGATTTGCTTCTTTCTTTTGTACGTTTTTTTAATATATTCATTTATGCAGTCATTCATTCATTTATACATGCAGTCATTTATTCATTTATTTATGCAGTCATTCATTCATTTATTTATGCAGTCATTCATTTATTTATACATTCAGACATTCATTCATTCATTTATTTATGCATTCATTCATTCATTTATACATGCAGTCATTCATTCATTTATTTATGCAGTCATTCATTCATTTATTTATGCAGTCGTTCATTCCTTTGTGTATTCATTTATTTATGCAGTCAATCTTTCATTTATTTATGCAGTCATTGATTGCTTGCTTGTTGGACGCAATCTCCAACTTTAACAGACCTAAATTATTTCATTAACTGAACAATCTGTCACAAACTATTAATTTTATTTCAGACATTTTGCTTATTTGCGGACCTGGCAGGACAAGGGTTAACTGTTTTATTTCCACGAGATAATGGTAAACGTGTGATTGCTATAATGAATTACAAACCACCTTGTATAAGGTATAATTAAGAGCTTTTTATTCAATTATGTTGAAGCAGTTGGGTGTATTATACACCATATAGTCACATTGGTATTCAAGAGTCGTATCTGCCACTTGGTAAGGTGGCGGATACGATCCTTTAATACCAAGGTGACGAATATAAGGCACATTTGTGTCATATACCGTGTTACACAAATAGCTGGAAAAGCTACATAAAGTGAGATTATCGATGCACTTGTACACAATGCTTTTTTGTGGCAGTCGAAGAAAATAACAAATTAATACTACCAATAATTGTGACCGGCCACACTAATAGGGCAGTAATGTCATAAAAATGAAAAAGTAGGAAAAAAGTAGGACTCACGACTTGATGCAAATGTGTTTGAAGCGACGTGAACTGGTAAAAAATAGACCATCATAAATGATTATGTATTTTTTAAATGTACATTGTTTCTGAGCGTCAGTAATTGATTTATACAATCTGATACAGCAACAAAAACACATATGCTCATGAATTATAACCGGCCAGACATGAACACATTTCATCACCTTACGAATAATACTTGAATGAGACTACTTTATTTGAAAAACACTGGGAAATATATTTCGGTAGGTTGAAATGGCGTATTCTGATCTTTACAAAAATGATTTAAAATAGACTGAAGGATGATTTTATGCTGCGTAGGTCGGGGAACTCCACCGTCAAATTGATGTCTTAAAAATCACATTGTTATTCACAGATTTGGTTTTTAATCATGTTAATCGTAACATAAAAAAAACAAATACACAATTACGATTAAACTTTTTTTATTTTGTTTCAATTCTTATCATGGTGAAATATAATTCAGAATCTTCAGACAAATTATAATATTTCATTATCACTTGGAATGCAGTTATTTTATACCAATTTCAGCAAGTCGTGTTCTGATTCGGCTTGGATCTTTACTGTCTTCATAATAAGAATATGCACGGAATATATCCCCATTCCAACACAAACTGTTCTCTTTCACAGTAACCAATATTTGAGCGTGAAATGCTTTCTCTAAAAGTTTTACTACACCACTACCTTCAGTTGTCTTGTAGATGGTGTGGGTCAATGTTTGTCCTTCATAAGGCTGCCCAGGTCTTGGGTGAGCAGCATTCTGAATTCCGTCAGGGAATACACATTTTATTTTCAGATGTGTACCTCTAAATGAGAACCACTTTCCTCCAGGAGGCTGGGGCATATTCTGCTGGTGCAATAGAAGTTCCTTTTCTAGTTCTTTGTTCCGTATTTCCAATTTTGCTATCTTTTCATCTTTTTCTTCAAATCGTTGTTTCTTCACCATTGCATCATCAATGAGCTTCAAATTATCCAGTTTGCTCGTGACTTCCGTCACATCCATATCCTTCAGAATGATAGATACATCATCAGGATTAAGTTCATCTAACTGTTTCTTTATTGAGGGTACACTCTGAAAGAAGTCACATGGTTTACTATGCACAAGGACCTTCACAGCACAGGACTTGACGCTATCTAGTGTCATACGTAGCATATGTACCCTGTCAGTGTCATGTTGTAACACTTTCTGGGCTTGTTTATACTTCAGATCCACACATGCAATAAAGGTTTCTTTATGCTGAATAGCCTCTTTTCCGATTGTGTCAGTTCTTGCTGATATGCGGTTCTTAATCAGATCAGCAGAAACATCTACGGCTTCTGAGTGTTCCACAACCTGTTTTGAAATTTCATCACATGTGTCAAGGTAAGAATCGATAGTTTCAATCATGCCTTTTAGCTCACCCTTGACTTTTGATGATTTCTCTATGATTTCAGAACATTTATGCTGAGCATGATTTAGCGGATAGCAAAGTAAGCAGATGGGAAGTTGGCAATCTTCACAATACAGCTTCACAATCTCACGTGGGTGTTTGGCACAAATAGGAAGCTCATTGTGCTTATCTTTTACAGCTTTTTCTAAAGACAAAATAGAGTGTCTTTTAAGTAGATCTATGGTTTTATGAACAGATTCACATTTGGAACAGATATAACGACACATCTCACAAAATGCTACAGCGTTTGTACCGGAACATTCTGGTGTAGAACATGTGAATCTAGGTTTATCATCTTCGTGAACAACAGCACCTTCATCCTGTTCATGTTGTTTTTCACCACATGCTGCGGTGTTGGCATCTTTCAGTTGGTTGTAGAGGAAACTCACCGGTAATTCATCCACGTTACCGTTGGGAAGTGGGCACCATTTATGACATACAGGACACTCTATTTCATCCTGCTTGTCTTTAGAGCTCAGATGTTGCACCAGACATTTATAGCAGAATGTATGAAGACACTGTAAAACTCGGGGATCATCTATCAGCTCTACACAAATACTACATGTTATAATCTCCTCCACCATACTCACACACTTATGGTCAGACATTGTCAACGTTAGGCCTATACTATAGACTACTGCTGCTCAAAACGTATGAAGAGAATGTTCAACAATCCATCCACTGGTCAAACTAACTGCTGTATAGGCATAGCCCACTTAGGCCTACGTATTTATACAATAGGCCTACACATGGGTAGGGCCTACGTACCCTGGGTACGTACGGTAACTCGGCAGTGTTTGGTTTTTAAAGTCAGTTCTGCCGTTGTTGCCGTGGTTCAGAGCACTCGTTTTACACTATATGTTTTCCTCACTCTATGATATCAGCGTCGTAATAGCACAATAACATGGCATCAGTTGTCCCGAGAGTTGTCCCCACCTAAATGTGGCAAAACAATTGAAAGATAGATCGAATTAATGTGCAATAAATTAGATTTACCTAAACATAGGCCTACTTGAAAGATATTCACTATGTAACACTGTATAACCATAGCTTTATTGGTATAACTAAATAGATAATTCCCTACGCTGTATTATCGCTCAAACCGTGGCGTAATATTTGATGAGGCTAGACTGCACTGTGCCAGTGATTCTGTGTACTTACACCAATGAGGCTCCAGACGAGTGTGCTTTCAAAGTGCACACAAATGGTGCACTACTCCATTAATTGCCATAAGCAAAACAGTAGGACACGAAAGTAGGTGGGTCGCTATGATCCGCTGACTAAACATTGTGGGGCACTTAGCAATCGCGTCCACAGGAGTGGGTACGTAGTGCCTACTTCGCAATGTAAACATTATGGGTTATTGAAGCATAACGACCCAGCTGCCTTAATTATACACTCCGTAGCAGTGTGTGTGCCTACACACTGCTACGCCGTGTGCTGATTCATGCCGACTGCAAGTGGCCTTCCCCGACCCCTTCCACCACCTTCCCCCTGTATAAAATGATTACTTGTTTCATTTAAACGAAACTGCCGCTCGGGCAGGATTTTCAGAGTAACGCGACAGTGTTTAAATGGGGACAGTGTACCTTAATTAACGTAAGCGTAACCTGCATGAGCCCCAGGTAGGGACTCCCAGCTGGTAACAGCGTTCTCAGCATATCCGAGACGTCGACCCAATGCTGGGCTAATGTTGGCCCAGCGCCAGCCAACATTAGACCAGCATTTGATTAACATGTCGTGTGTGCGACATCATTTCCACACACGACATCAGTGGCGGATCCAGGAATTTACAGACGGAAGGGGGGGGGGGGGTGCGGGAGGGGGCGCCGATTTTCGCAAGAATTTATGCAAAACACAGCTGGCGGGGCATGCTCCCCCGGAATTTTTTTTAAATCTAAGGCCTCAAATAACGTACCGTATTTCGTCCGAAATATGGTAGTTTTTTTGTTTCTGAGACCCTGAAGGGGGGGGGGGATCCGCCTCTGTACATGTCTCTATGTAGCATATCAAAATTATGTGTCATATTCATGTTGATTTTGATTGATGATGATTTTTCACATCTATATAGGAGGCCTATCCCAAGTGAACAACAAATAACAACTGTTCCCATTTTTTTGCCCATTAATGAAAAATCGAAGATGGCCGCCACTGATAAGCAAAAATGAGATTTCCGCTATATTATCACTAATAAGGAACATAAAAACACAAAATCAAGAATATCATATTTCGACGAAAGAAATATAGATTATGCTAAATTATGGACTAAATTGTATTGAAATACCTATAAAATCGTGCATACATTATACAGGTTACATTTCATCAGGAATAATAACTCCTACAGGAGTGTCTCCTAGCAACGAAATGACATGTTAACAGTAAAATACCTCCAAACCACTCTTAAATGAGGGGGTGGGGTTAAGCAAACATCTGTCTTTGCTCAGCATTTGAGTCTATATTTTTTCCTCGCTTGTTTTTATATAATTTGTGTGTGCTGAACTTGAATTTGTGGGATTACATTCTATATTTGTTGTCCTTCACCTTTAAATAAGTAAAGCAAAAAAAGGCCGCCAAAACCCTATCTTTTTTATATTTTTGTTTAACATTATTGCACAAGTTTATAAATTGATGTCTCATGTTTTTCGATCAAAATGACCTATATTTGACTTTCAAAATCAAAATGATCCCCGCCAACACAAAAATAAAAGCGATTTTTATGCGTGTGAACTATTATATCATAAACAACATTTGTTTTATGGAAATCTAAAAAATGACCACGTAATATGGCAGATTATGGCAGATTACGTTAGAAGTCATTCAAAACTGTGTTTAAGCACAATGTATCCTAATTTGCTTTTTATTTTGCCCCCCTCCCCCCAAGTCATATAAAATCAATAAATTGAGCAATTTCGAGCCACAAATAAAAAAAGAGAGGTTTTATTTGCATTTTAATAGCCATTTTGTTTATTGTTCATATGGAGATGAATTTCGCGGCCAGTTTAGATTTGTTCTTTCAAATTTACTCGTCAGTAACGTTTATTCCTAATCCATTAAGTCACTACAAATACGTCATACTATCGCCAACATGTTTAGCAGTTTACTTATAGTAACAGTAAATACATAAAAAAACGGTGGATGTTCTTTCCAAAGACATAAGAAGAAAATGGTGTTGCAAAATCTTGCAGAAACCATAAATTGTGCTTTTATGTGCGACAAACAACAGAAAATATGGGGTTTTCTTAGCATTTTGGTGGACATTTTGTGTTTCGCTAATTTGAAGGTGAAGGTCACCAAATATAGAATGTTGTCCGACTGATTCAAATTCAGCACACATAAATTATGTAAAAACAAGTGGTTAAAAAATAATACACTAAAATCCCGAGCAAAGTTCCATGTTTCAGATTTCAGCCAAGACTAAATAGATATATTTTCATGAGAGGCTGCAATATTCTTTTATTAAAAAATATTTATTACATTAATAAATATAAATAACACCTATTTTTAAGCATAGACATGTTGGGTTCAGAAAACATAGGCCATATATTGATATATCCAATAACTACGGTATATTATGTCGTTTATTTTGACTATGTTGACTAGTTTGTTTTGTTCATTTTGATTATTTTATAATAAAAAACGTGTTTGAGCGTATGTGGAGAGACGACTATTTACTCTCCTGCAATGCAATATATATTATTAAAACGAGAATTTTATTATATGTTATATGGTATATCGCGTGTGCTGATTGGTTAGGGGGGGAGTGCACGGTGATCAATTCGACATCCCTACATTGTATGGTGCCCGTTAAAATCACCCGATAGCATGAAGAAAAATCGCAGTAGCCCCACATACAATAATTATGTCTGTTGTAGTGTCTGATTACATTATGTAGAACTTATCTATGAGCTGTCTCTCACTTCAAATAAAACCATAGCGTGTGACTGTGTTTCATTTCTGACCAAATATATGCCGATTATTGAAAATTTTGTCATCGGTAGCGGCCATTTTGATTTTTTATATAACCATTGGAGGACAAAAATGGAAACAGTTTTTTTGTTGATCTATGGGTTGTATATTAGTGGAAAAAACATTAATTCAAAATCAACATGAACATGACACATAATTACACACTGACATATAGGGCCTACTATATATAATTATGTGCAGTTGATAGTCAGGGAGGTTGTAGGTTTTAAAAGTGGGGCGCTTGTTTTAGGCCTACAGAGCATGTTTTTTTATATAGGCCCTACGCGACATTGGATATCTGCCGAGTTGGGGGATAACACAGCAAACGCAATCTTGATCTCTGTCTCAGACATTGATTCGATACTGGTTTTATGTTGGTCAATCGACTGTGACGTTGGCCCATTGCCAAAACAACATTGGATAAGTATATCGTCTTTATTGGGCCGCAGCCCAGCAAACAAAATCTGTATCAATATCTGAGTCGAACCAAGACTGCTTTGAAGTTGGACCAACGTGTGCGATTATGCCAACAATGGATCTGCGTCCCATGTTCATTGGAGCGTAAACTGATCTATGATCTGTGTCAACACACGTATAGTGTGTCGTGCAAAGAGAAAGGCAGTATCTACTCACTTAAAACAAAGCAGATACTGCCTTTTGGCTTTGTAGAGCAGTATAGTGATAGTAAATATGCCGTTAATAAATTATTGCTTATAGCCTATCTGTCGACAGCGATACAGGTAACAGCTGGACACACGCTGAGCTCTTTGCCCATTTCAGTTGTAAGTATGCAATTATTACGTTGTTTTCTTAGGATAAATACATGATATAAATAATGTAGTTTACATTTTGTACAGTAGCATATTCACTACACTCACTCAGCAGTGTCGCCTGGGGGAGGGGAGGGGCGTCCAGTTTACATCTTCACCTGAAAGTTATTTTGTAAGCAACATTTCATGAAAAAAGGCCAGTAACATAATTATGTTGTGGTCATTGATATACTCGCCCAACACTGTTTTAATGTTAGACCAACGTCTGCGACGCTGGCCCAACATTAAACCAGCATTGGGTGAGTGTACACTGTTTGCTGGGAAAACCCTCATGTCAACACATGCGTGGGGGTCAGCTGTTTCAAGATCCCCGCAGTAATACAGTCAGTAATACAGTCAGCTTTCAAACACAACACCAGAGCAGTGGTGGAATTATTAACTCATAGATGTCGCTCAAGTATATGGACTTGCTATGATTTGGGAACTTGCTCTTAATGCGGCGTTTGGTATGAAATGCATATAGTATTATTATGGTATACCCACACGCACTATTGCATTCTTGGGGACCCATGTCCTGCGTTAACCAGGGGTCTGGCCAGACGAATGGTTGCCAACTGGTGGCTTCGTCACTCTCAGACCAGGTAACCTCTGATCATCCAGCGTGGTGACGTTTTTTCAAACACTGCTAAATGCAATGATAGTGTATTTACAGTGTCATCACAAACCTAATCATGCATAATATATATTTCACTTTACCTTTATTCAATTTGTCAGTATAATAATGATATTATTATCCGTGAAAAACACTTTAAATTTCCGAAACACACCTGTTTCACGAAGATGTCATGGATGTTGTGGCTAGCGTCTCCCATTCGTGACCCGTTGAATTCTGAGTAGACCAGATCAACTAATTTTAATGAGGCCCCGGTTTGTGCCCTTTGGGAACAACAGGGAAAGTGGACGACATCACTGGCTGTATGCTAAATCTGCGCTGAAAAACAGCTCCGATACCAGCGTGTCACATATAGCATGATGATCTGTATCCAGTATGAAAACATGAACACGTGTGTGATGGTCTTGCACAAGTAATTACAATCACATTCCGGAATCCCATAGACTTGCATGTATTATCGCCCACACGCTTAGAGGCCACAGGCTTATCAGGGACCCCTCAGATCCACTGGCAATTTTATAGATGGAAAGTTAAAGTGTTGTGAATTCAAAATGTGTTTTGCAATAATCCAATATAGCCACAATTTGACCTTATTTGCAACATATTTCATCATTTGTTGGCATGCGGTGAGATCTGTTTAGCATATTTGCCCCAAATTAGATTATAGTTCGGAATGATCATACAGAATGTAAATAAAAGTTGAATGTAGGCCACACATGTTTAAACTCATTTGCATAAATCCCAAATGGATGCTGTTTCACCTTATTTGGTTATCATTTTTCGGCATATATTGACCTTATTTTAACATGTTTGGCTACAGGCCCGTAGCCAGGAGCCGCCAGTCATGCCAGTAGGGTGGTGCGAGGGAATTATGCCTCTCCTAATTTGTTTTAAATATAAAACCCACATATTTCGCACTTCCTGCTTTTAAACACAATTTCCCCTCCCCCTCCCCTATGCTAAATTTAATAGGCTTCCCCTTAAAGTCATTACGATCATGTGTCATTTTGAATTTATGTGTATTTTTTAGGCCTATGAGTTGAATATATGAGCCATTCTTTGCAAGCTGTGAACTTTAGTATCCTGTATATAGAACACCTGAATTAAAGGCTGTTAAATGTAGCTGCCCATGCCAGCAGCTCACTTTCAATGTGAACAGTGTTGGCGAAAAAAATCACTCTCCTAAGTGCATCCATTATATTATTTTTTGCAATCCGAGTTTGACAATTGTCAGCACCGTAACGTGTCCGAAAGGTGATTTTCTGTGTTTAATAACATTTTGCAACGTACATAGGTGCCAGGTATCTGTAAATGTATTTCCTAGTTGTAACCTCAGGGAATACCAATCACATCCTTCATAGAAAAAGTCTGTCATATGGTGCATGTTGCTACAAGTAACACTCACACATGTGTCCATCAAAGTAATGTCAACACCATAACACAGCATGTTCATGTGGCTAGCTGTGTTCGTTGCAATTGGTATGTTGTGATGATCATTGCATACGACTGACCTTTTGCTGGTCTAGCATGGGATACACGAGGTTGGTGTTTCATATTTTGTCCTTCAAAGATACCACTCTGAGGAAGAATTTTAAAATGTATGTTTATTGTAAGTCAGCACCGTAACGGCCCACATATAGCCACAGTTGAAAGTAAAAATCAAAAGTCAATGTCGTTAGTTTGACTTGAATGACCCAAATATATGAGATAGTTTGGGTGATAAAAGGTTGATATTTTTCAGGGGAAATCTTCAATAAACATACAATTTGTCATCACCGTAACAGTCATCAACATATTTCTGTTATGGAGCTGACAAATTTTGTTATGGTGTTGACAGATTATGTTTGAATGCTCTACTATACATCCACATTATATTTTTTATGCTTAAACAGCTGAAATGCAAATTTAACAGTTGACTAGACCTTTAATCCCATTCCAATGTGCCGGTATAACACCTTTGCGCATTAGACGTTTGACCCGAGCGGAGCGAGGAAATTTTTGCCTTTCTTTGGCAGTTTCCAGCAGATTTGGAAAGATCTGCTGGCTGTCAACAACCTATCTTTTTCTTAAACATAGCTGAACAAATTATTTTTTTCCCACACACTATAGAGCATACTATTTATTTACGAAAAAAACATATCCCCCCTGGTATTAAATGGTCGGCCCCTTAGATGGTTTAGCATTTTTTCTAGTCACAATAGGCTTATGCTAATACGGCTACAAACGTCAACCACATTGCAAAACACGAGACAATGACTTGGTAAATGTTTATTCATATTCTTCAAACTTTAAGCCAAAGTTTTTCAAGTTGGCCAAAAATCGGCGACAAGGGAAGTCCAAATTGTAGACCTTCAGCTTGCATGGGGGGGGGGGGGGGTTGTACGACTCCTCCGGGGGGGGGGGGGATCGTACGACTCCTCCGACCCCCCCCCCCCCCTGGCTACGGGCCTGGGCTATAATATTATGCTTTGTTGTTAGCTAGGCTACTAATGATTACACAAAAGGTTTAACATTAGAACAAACAATGAAACTAAGTATTTTGATCCTCCTTACCATAAATCAAAGATGACCCCTGCTTTACTTTGTTTCATAGCATATGTGACCCGATATGGCAAAATGAGTCTTAAAGCGACAAATGATGTTGGGGGTCATTCAAAGCTAAAATAACCTTTATTTGAAGTATTTTCAATATTTACATACGTTTCTCATATGTAAATTCATTTTGTTAATATTAAAGGAATAGTCCCTAATGAGTTTTTTCGATTTAGGCACTTGAACGAATTTTCAAGGGGACCTACATAATTTATTTTGAGAGCATGATAGCAAATGATTCCCAAAATAAAAATGTTATCCCAATAGAAATTGGCTGAGACACAATGAAAAAGAGAATAAACGCCACGTGGCCTTTATTCAATATGGTCTCACCACCCTAAATAAGCCGAAATCACGGCAGGTGTATACTAATGATGGAATCATCACACAAAATATTTTCAATGCGGCTGTTTCAACCTCTGTTGAATTAAAAACAAATACAAAGAAGTTATATTTCTGTGAATATTTATTAAGTACATGATGTCTGCTTCATCCCGAATATCAGATATAACTGTTTCGTGATAATCTGTCAGGGATACAGTGGGTTTAAAGGATGTGTGTCTGGTCTGTGAAAGAGGGTATGAATTTAAGCGTAATTTGAACTATAGTGACCTTTTTGCACACCAGGGGGCCTAGCTCAAAATCTGTCTGGGTAGCAACCCCTTAGCGGAGCTGTTTTTGAAAATGCACAGTCCAGGCTTCATTATGATATGCGGCACTAGATAGGGGGGAGGGCAAAAAGAAGTAAAATCGGCCCGTGGAATTGAGGCATTTTACATGTATTTCAATGGGACTGGCATTTGGGGTGGTGAGACCATGAGTATGCAGAAGGCTATTCAGGTTTTCTTGGTTTAATTGACATATTATGACTTGTTAATAAAAAAATGGAGCTTCAAACCTATATTTAACGGATGTTTATCGTCGCTGCAGTTAAAAATTCCACAATTTTGATTAGAAAGTGTATAATTGAGAATATGGTGGAATAACTAAGCCTAAAAGAGATTGGTGAAGGTCGTGTTTTGAGGATAATCCATAGATGAAATACTTGATTTGCAATTTGAGAGTCATATGGGAGCAAATAAAAAATCAAATATAACGAATTTGAGAGCGCATAATAATAAAAACAGTTCACCCTAAAGTATATGTCCTCTTTCATCAACAATTTTTTAAATAAAAAGTAACCATGACAACTTTTTATGACGAAATAGTGGCGGGAATAGTCACTCTATTTAAATTTTGTATGTACCGCGACATTTACGAAAAACAGACTGATTTTCAGTACATCTATGATTTTTCAAAGTGCTGCCAGGGCAACAGTTTTTAAAAGATCTACTTAATTCAAAAAATATATTGCTCAGAACAGCTTGGAGCTTCATCCCAGGCTGAAAAAAAATTAACAACTACATATACATTTCTATATATGGTCTCACCACCCTAAATAAGCCGAAATCACGGCAGGTGTATACTAATGATGGAATCATCACACAAAATATTTTCAATGCGGCTGTTTCAACCTCTGTTGAATTAAAAACAAATACAAAGAAGTTATATTTCTGTGAATATTTATTAAGTACATGATGTCTGCTTCATCCCGAATATCAGATATAACTGTTTCGTGATAATCTGTCAGGGATACAGTGGGTTTAAAGGATGTGTGTCTGGTCTGTGAAAGAGGGTATGAATTTAAGCGTAATTTGAACTATAGTGACCTTTTTGCACACCAGGGGGCCTAGCTCAAAATCTGTCTGGGTAGCAACCCCTTAGCGGAGCTGTTTTTGAAAATGCACAGTCCAGGCTTCATTATGATATGCGGCACTAGATAGGGGGGAGGGCAAAAAGAAGTAAAATCGGCCCGTGGAATTGAGGCATTTTACATGTATTTCAATGGGACTGGCATTTGGGGTGGTGAGACCATGAGTATGCAGAAGGCTATTCAGGTTTTCTTGGTTTAATTGACATATTATGACTTGTTAATAAAAAAATGGAGCTTCAAACCTATATTTAACGGATGTTTATCGTCGCTGCAGTTAAAAATTCCACAATTTTGATTAGAAAGTGTATAATTGAGAATATGGTGGAATAACTAAGCCTAAAAGAGATTGGTGAAGGTCGTGTTTTGAGGATAATCCATAGATGAAATACTTGATTTGCAATTTGAGAGTCATATGGGAGCAAATAAAAAATCAAATATAACGAATTTGAGAGCGCATAATAATAAAAACAGTTCACCCTAAAGTATATGTCCTCTTTCATCAACAATTTTTTAAATAAAAAGTAACCATGACAACTTTTTATGACGAAATAGTGGCGGGAATAGTCACTCTATTTAAATTTTGTATGTACCGCGACATTTACGAAAAACAGACTGATTTTCAGTACATCTATGATTTTTCAAAGTGCTGCCAGGGCAACAGTTTTTAAAAGATCTACTTAATTCAAAAAATATATTGCTCAGAACAGCTTGGAGCTTCATCCCAGGCTGAAAAAAAATTAACAACTACATATACATTTCTATATATGGTCTCACCACCCTAAATAAGCCGAAATCACGGCAGGTGTATACTAATGATGGAATCATCACACAAAATATTTTCAATGCGGCTGTTTCAACCTCTGTTGAATTAAAAACAAATACAAAGAAGTTATATTTCTGTGAATATTTATTAAGTACATGATGTCTGCTTCATCCCGAATATCAGATATAACTGTTTCGTGATAATCTGTCAGGGATACAGTGGGTTTAAAGGATGTGTGTCTGGTCTGTGAAAGAGGGTATGAATTTAAGCGTAATTTGAACTATAGTGACCTTTTTGCACACCAGGGGGCCTAGCTCAAAATCTGTCTGGGTAGCAACCCCTTAGCGGAGCTGTTTTTGAAAATGCACAGTCCAGGCTTCATTATGATATGCGGCACTAGATAGGGGGGAGGGCAAAAAGAAGTAAAATCGGCCCGTGGAATTGAGGCATTTTACATGTATTTCAATGGGACTGGCATTTGGGGTGGTGAGACCATATCGTCTGCAAAATCATTCATTTCGTTGACCTCATGACATGAAACGTCATCGTCACGTGGGGATGTTTCTGACCTTACGCATTGGATTCTGGGATATATCGCCCTAGTTTACCGTTCGATTTAAAATGGATGAGACAATAACAGTCACAATTTACAACAAGACCGGTTATTTACACTGATAGTACAAGAAAAAGAGTTAATCTTAAAGCTGGACAACTAAAAAGATCGTCGGGACGAACTTCGGATGAAGACAGGCCAGAGCGTCAAGTTTCGCCAGGCAGCTCTGCACGCTGATGACAGTGATGTGGTGGCTGCACAGCCACAGCGTGACACTGACAGTGACAGTGAATGACGGACCGATCCGCAGGCATGGCAGGTGAGAGTGAGTGTCTGAACAGTGTCAGTGACAGTCACAGTGACTGAATAGGTAGGCTAGGCCTAATTAAAATATACTAAAAAGTGTTTGAAAGTTAGCCTAGGCTCCAGTTAGGTGTTGAGTTTTACTTTAATTCGGAGTGGCTGAGGCCTGGCCCCTGGGCAAAAAGTTTTCAGTTTCACTTATTATCGCTCAACAGACAGACAATTGTCACAAGACACAACACAGAGTCTGATTCAGAGTCTGACTTATTCAATCAAAGACTCAAACTCGAGGCATAGGCATAGCCATAGCCGCATAGACTACGTCTGCACTACAGTCTACACGTCTACAGTCTGTCCGACGGTGGAGGATGTTCCAACCAAAATGAAAGTTAGCTTTTCGGTATACAGTCAGTCAGTCAATTCTCAAGCGATTTTCATGAAATTTGATAAACCCTTTTTTCCAGTCATTTGCATGATTTGGCATCGATCCTGAAAATTTCGTAAAAAAATATTAGATAGTTCAAAAGTTAGACCATTTGACATGTAGTAAATGTCTATTTATGACGCTCCTCTATAATTTGTATAGCCATTAGCTTCATTCCGGTTTATTCTCAGAAATGCGTTACATGTCAAATAGTCTAACTTTCAAAATACTAAATGGAATTTCTCGAAATTTTCAGGGTTGTTGCTCAATGACTAGATAATAATGGTTGCAAAATTTCGTGACCATCGCTTGAGAACTGACTGACTGGATACCAAAAAGCTAACTTTCATTTTGGACCATCCTCCACCGTTGGACAGACTATAACGTTACACTGTCTACAGTCTGTTCACTGGTTGAGTGTCGTCTAAAAATCGTCTAAAGTGAAAGTAAGACTTAGGAGTAAGACTCATGCACTAAGTCACTGTGACACTGACTGTAGTGTAACTGTAAGAAGTGTAATCTTTCTGGGTAAACCTATTGCCAGTATAATGAGTATTGTATTGGATTTCTCAGTCAATTTTCACTCTTAAAGCGATTTTTTACTAATTTTTACAACCATTCTTTTCTGGACTTCTAATTTGGCAACATCACTGAAAATTTTGTGAAAATCCAGTAAGACTAAGTATTTAAAAAGTTAGATCGATTCATGTGAGTGACATGTAGCCTATTCAAATGATCAGCTTTGACAATTCTGAGAATAGACCGAAATGCATTTTAAAATCATAATGGGTTTATATATAATAATACTATTATAGAGGGGCGTCCTAATTATTAATTTATTTTACTATAAAAATATATAGACTACAGTATATGTATGTCAAATGGTCTAATTTTGGAAATTTACTCAGTATTTACGAAATTTTCAGGATATATACCAAATGATTAGAAAATGGGGTTTAAAAAAATTCATGAAAATCGCTTGAGAATTGACTGAGTTGATACCGAAAAACTAACTTTTCTTTTAGACGAGCTTCCAACGTCTGACAGACTGTCACTATAGTCAACTGTGGTTGTAAAAATTATGAAGGCATATTAACCCTTTCAGTACTCATGTGCTGGCAGTAATTTCCCCCCAGTACTGGGCCCACATGTATGATGTCATAAAATTAGGACGTCGTGGCCCACGCACTTTAGTGTACACCATTTAGGCCGTCGGCCCACATACTGAAATGGTTAAATTGTACCGGTAGCGCATGTTTTTTGACAATTTCTCAGTCAATTTTCAACTGATTTTCATGAAATTTTGCATTGTCCACTATTTTCTCAGTTCCACCCATTGCTAACTATGACATGTATGACTTAGATCTATATTAGGTCTACTTGTATTGGTAATCAAGATTCAAGTCACATGACAACAACTGCTTGTAAAAAGTACTGGCTACTCCCATTCTGAGAAAAAAAAGACTTCACTCTGTCTTCAGAAAGAGGCTTAGACTAAGTAGAACCACATCCTGCCATCCTGGGACTTCGCTTTTTTTCCATTTTCTAATTCTCTATTATAACAAAATTTTTGTGTGATTTTTTCTTGGATCATATTTTCATCTTCTCCCAACATCACTGAAAATGTTGGGGAATTTTGCCATGTATTTTTGTAACTTAGCTAGACCATTTGGCATGTAATGTAACATGTTTCACATGACGGTATTAATCTGTTATTGGTGGAATATAAGCTGTCATTTTGGAATTTTTTTGCATGCCAAATAGTATAACTTTGAAACATACGCACATGATCATAGGGAATTACAAAGTTAATACAGTAGCCTCTTCGGAGTTAAATTTTTGTGAGGGGGGCTTAGGTGTGTGTGGGGGGGGGGGGGGGAATGATTCTCGGGTGTTTTTATCAATTACCGGTATTGCAGTACCCTTTTTCAAGGCTAATTTCTAGTTGTTGTTTTTTCAAGCACTGCTTAGATTGAAGAATAAAACATCTCCCCATTTGAATTTTTCTCAGGTGGGGACACAGTGCCACAATCAGGATGGACTAGTATTAAATACATAACTGTTTTTTTTATTCTTGCAGTATCCTTCCTTTATTTGTTTATTTAATATGATTTTAGACTGAGAAACACGTACTGTCTTAGCTAATAAGTTGTGGATCTCGGTAGCTGAAAAAATAAATTATTCAGCTTAGCGGTTTAATGATTAATATACACCACTCTCATAAGTACTACGAGATAGAGACAGAACTCCGCCTGTCTTTTTTTCCAAATATAAGAGCTCATGGGGAGAAAAGAACCCTTGAAATATGTCTGTCAGATCTTCTTGATGCTAAATTAAAAAACCTTTTTTATAGCAAGTGTGAGAATTTGGACTGAAAATAAATTTATTACAGATTTTGAGAAAAATGTATTTGCTGTATCATAGATTGTTTCTACTTTTTGTCCCAGGCTGCATCTCAGAAGAAATATGCATGCTGCTCCCAAACCTTGTGATATTGCCAATCATTTTTGGCACTGGTGGGAAACAGGTGGTGGAAACAGTGACATTCTTCAGGTTGGTAATTGAATTTTGAATATAGTGCAAGTAAATATTATTTTAAATGAATTTCTGCAAATATAGTCATTTGTCCACCCGGATCTTTGTGCTAAATTTAACATACAATACCTCAGCTCCGAGTTGACAAAGTTAGGGTTAGTCATATACATGTAGTCAATTACATTGATAAATAAACATGTTATTTTGTCAGTTGGTACAATGCAATTTTTGCTTAATTTTATAATTTTTCTTTTTTGCACAGAAAAAATAGATTGAACAATAAACACACAATTATAAGCATACAGATGGTGTGAGCAGTCCCCTCTTGATGAAGAAGACAGAATAAAAAAAAAGCTGATACCTGGGTCAGATTCACACAAGGCTGTCAGCAACATTGTGCTTGAAGCAAGGCGAATGAAATCTACCCATAACTTCTCAAACTGTAGGTATGTATACTACACTTTCAGTTTATTCCGATTTAGATTTGATTGTATTATTGTAATCTTCACTTTAAAAATAAAGTAAGTAAATTCTGATTGTCATTAACAAAAATTACTTCAAAGAGCTGCATTGTCAGTGATGTTGATCTATTCTGGTATGCTCACAATATTTATCATGCTTATGAGGGTAATATTTATCCAAAAGTTTAAATTTTTTAAATATACAATACTGCACTATTTCTCCTGCCCTAAGACATGGTATTTAGCCACTTATCTCCACATTTGAGAATGTTTTTATGTATTTATCATGGAATTATTGTCATAATGTTTGATTGATGTCTGATGTCCTAAGTCTGATGGCCGAAGTCTGATGGCCGAAGTCTGATGTCTGAAGCTCGATGTCTGAAGTGTGATGTCTGAAAGCTGATGTCATGTTTAATTCTTATGTCCTAAGTCTGATATATTCAAAATCTGGTGTCTGACGTCTGATTTTCAAAATCTGAAGTATGATGTCCAGTATCCGAAGTCTGATGTCCGAGATCAGAAGTCTGATGTCTGATATCCAGATATCCAAAGTCTGCAGTCTAAATTCTGAAATCTGATGTCCGAGATCAAGAAGTCTGATTTTTAAAGTCTGATGTCAAAAGTCTGATGTCCGAAGTCTGATGTCTGAAGTCTGATGTCCGAAGTCTGATGTCAGAAGTCTGATGTCAGAAGTCTGATGTCTGAAATCTGATGTCCGAAATCTGATGTCAGGTTTATTTCTTATGTCCAAAGTGTATTATATTTGAAGTCTGATGTCTGACTGATTTCCGTAGTCTGATGCCCGAAGTATGATGTCCAGTACCGGTATCTAAAGTCTGATGTCCAAAATCAAAAGTCTGATTTCCAAAGTCTGATGTCGAAGTCTGATGTCTAAATCTGATGTCTCAGCTCTGATATCCAAAGTCTGCAGTCTAAGTTCTGAAATCTGATGTCTGAGATGAAGAAGTCTAATTTCCGAGGACTGATTTCCGAAGTCTGATGTATGAAGTCTGATGTCCAAAGTCTGATGTTCGAAGTCTGATTTTCAAAGTGTGATGTCGAATTCTGATGTCGAAATCTGATGTCTGATATAAAAAAAATCTGCAGTCCAAATTCTGAAATTTGATGGCCGAGATCAAGAAGATTTTCTCATTTTTAATAATTTTTAATAATTTAACCATGAGATTTAATTATAGTCCAGTTGCTGCTCTTATATGTTCAATGGGGACCTAGAAATTATGAGAAGTGCAAGATGTTTCGATTGTTTCATATTATTATGATGTCACTGAACAAATTTAGGTTTGTTGCCCAAGTGGCAACTTTGGGCAACTTTTTTTATTAGCATAATTGAATTAATTAGCATAATCGGTTTAATCTGCATTTATGATCCAAAGTAAAATGTTACTTTTGAACTAGTGGCTGCAGAAAAATGGCCAATAGCAAACTTGTGTTTAGGTCAGATCCATAAAAATCACTTCTGATCTTATATTTATCCTCTGCCTCGCCGATAACAGTTTTTCTTCCGTCCGTCTGTTTGTCCATCCGTCCGCCGTGCCATCCATTCATCACTAGCCTTGGCTAATCGATATATTAATAACTGTTCCAGCTGCAGTGTTCACATTTGTATCTGGCGAATATTTCGTTGAAATTCGAGCATGGGTGACCTTGACTTATTTTTGCACATCGTACAGGTCAAAGGTCACGCTTGCCTTATTTCCAATCGATATATTAAGCACTGTTCCAAAGAACTGTTCGAGTTACAGTGTCGCAGTCTGCACCACTGGTGTATCTGGTGAATATCGCGGTAAAATTGAGATATATGCGACTTTGACATATTTAAATGACAATGGGTGACGAAAGGTCAAGGTCAATGCTATATAATTTTATCAAATTGATATTTAAACAACAAATGCGAGAGTTTGCTGTATAGTGGTCCAGTCGGTCCAGTATTTCAGGGTTTCCAGATTGACTTATCATTTTAGTTACATGTCACAATTAAGCAGAATATATCAAGGTCGTCAGACATCACGTGATGTAACTGTATGCATAGTTGATACAGGTACACAAAACAAGTTACTTTTTCAATTGTGTAAGATGCTTTGTTTGCACGTTTTCTCATCATTGAGCAGCAGCGAAACATTTTGAACTCCTCTCAGTGCTTAGGTACCCGGTACGAACTCTCCCCCGTACCACATTCTCTGGTCGATGAATTTGGATATCTGGCAAAGGGAGACACGTCTGTACTGATGAAACGTTTGGGAAGTGATAGCGAAAGTGTCCCAAAACCAAATGTGTTTCTCGTTGATCACATCGTATGGCGAACGTCAGGAACAGTTGCAGACATTGCGGACAGTTGCAAGGCATGCCACACAAGTGGTGAAAAGTACCAAGGTGCAACTATCTTTATCATCTTTACTCAATAGGCATATGAAGGATTAAGTGCCAAAGATCATGAGCGTCAGAGAAGAGCTGGTGAGGGTGCTGCAATATATCAACTGACACTTACTTCTTGACTTTCACCTAGCAATGCCATAAACCACAGCCAACAAGCGATAGCTAAATCAACTTCTCTGCAGTTTCAGTCATGGACACAACATCAACATGGTGGGAAGAGAAAACTGTCTTGTACATCAGAATGAGGCTAAGTTACATGTTCAAAGTTGCTAAAAAAAGGTGAGGCACATGTGCTGATGTAGAAGTGGGACAGATCAGTGCTTGATACTAACACAATGCTGTCATTGCGCTGAGAGTGAAATGCTAAGATCTGGCACAGTGCGACACAGTTTCTTTATTATGTGGAAACCTTGGCAAGGTCCCAGCAGTGAAAATACACCAATATTCCTGCACTAGATGAGGTACTGGGGGAACAAGATGGGTATAGGTCAGACATTTTTCTTATCAGTTTACTCAGAGAATATATTGCCAACTACACCGGTACAACATCTATCGCAAAAAAGCTCTTACACTGAATTCCCTGCCCCCTACGGATATCTATCTAGATCTCCATAATCGTCGCCCTCGTCTCCAAATGCTTTTGTGTAAGGCTGTCGCTCGGTGAGTGTCACAGATCAGAAGCAACTCAAGACATCGCCAACTTTGGCAGATTGCAGGAGGTTCGCAAGTGATTAAATTTACTTCATAAGCTTCTTGGTGTAATGAGTCTTGAATATTGTGGATTATTAGACTATAGCATGGTGTGTTTTGGGGTATTCAAGGGTGTGTTTTTGGGTACAGCTGTATTGTCTAAGGGTTTGAGCATCCAGACTGCACACACTTATTGTAATAGTGAAGCAAAATAACCCAACTGTTTTAATACAACAATTGTTGGCCTATGTCTACATATCCTCTAAATATTAAGAAAAATATAATGGTCATTCTCGTGTTTGCTAACACAATAATTACATTTTATAATCTATATCAATATATAGCGTATTACTAGTAAGCCTACCCCCTAAAAGAAAACGGCCTTACATGCAAAACAACATATGGTATGGCCTACGGTATAATGCTGATATAGATATGTAGGCCTATATATTTAGGCATACACTCAATTCTGTTGAGTCTAACTTCAGATTAAATTGCAAATTATTTATGTCTAACGGGAACTACTCTTTTACACTGATTAGGTCGTGGACTTACTGGGCACTGCCCATTTCAAATTATTGGTCAGTTTAGTTTGGTTTGCATCATAATCATGACCTTTGACCTGGATCTATTTATTACCACTAACCTCAGAAATGAATTCCTTAGGTCCGAATTATATGGAAATGTGTTATTGGAGATTTGTGTACGTCCACTGGTTTAAAATTAACATTTGGCATTAATCCCCATTGCTAATTATGCTAATTATGTTAATTATACTAATTAAAAAAGTTGCCCAAAGTTGCCGTCTGGGCAACAAAGCTGAATTTGTTCATTGACCCATTGGGAATATGAATCAATCAAAAAACCTTACACTTCTCACAATTTCTAGGTTCTATGGACGGCAACTGGACTAATATACTTTATGTAAACAGCTTTCATAGTAAGAGAATTTTTCAGAAATTGACACTTTCATCCACAAAAATTTGAAAGTTACCATCCGCTCTTTTTTGAACCAATGGCCAAGAAACTAAAAAAGTCATTTTTTATCAAAGGGTGATTGATTTCAATGTGATGATTCTGTTGGGTTGCCGCTAAAAAAAATTAAAATTAGTAATAACAAATTATTCAATTAATTTCACATTTCTGTAAACACATTCCACATAATTTCAGTCACGTTTTTTTGTTTTTGCAAAAATTAGTCAGAAATTATTAAATTTTCAGAATTAGTCCTGACAACAGGGTGCTGTGCAAATTATTTTTTAGCCCGCCCTTTGATTTTCAATTGAAAAAAGTGGGCTATTGCAGTGTGCATGACTGGCACTCGCCAATTGATGCGAGTAGGAAAAAAAAGGGCAAGTCCGTATATATGTCCAAATATCCTGTTTTTAACATATTTTTTTGTCAAATGGAAGAGTGATATAATCAGTTAGTTATTCACACTTACTGTATTGTAATTGAAGTTTGGTGTCGTCAGCGACAACCGGGTTTTTCATGTCTTCTTCTCAAATTTGTAAACTTCAATAATCATCTTAAAAAATTCCAAAGGCCACACCAAATTAATTTTATGGATGACGGATTCTCAGCAGAAAAAAACTGGAGCGAGCAAGCGAATTAAAAAAAAAACTAGATGCAAGTGTTCACCATGGTAACACCCAAGAAGGCTCCCCCTCCCACTTTTTAAATAAGAGTTATACATTAATTATAATTTTTGCAGATATTCAATTTGTACATGTAATTATCAAGTAATATTATGAGGCAGAGGCTAGCATCTTTAGGCTGAGGTGATAAGGTTCTAATTTGACGAAAAAAGACTAAAGATGGCCGCCATGACCCGGATTTTTCCCAACTTTTTGAAAAATTAATGCAGTCTAGGAAATACTACTACTATGCACTATGTTGAATATTGAGTATATCGGATGAGTGGCTTTAAAGTTATCAGGGTGACAAGGTCCTAAATTGAAGAAAAAAGATTAAAGATGGCCGCCATGACCCAAATATTTCCCCGAACTTTCTGAAAAATTGATGCAGCCTAGGTAATTTTACTTGTATCCAGTATGTTGAACACCAAATGAATTGAAAAAGCGGTTTTGTAGATATCAGGGTGACATGGATGAGAGGCGGTGTCCATGCGCGGCGGCCGCCCGCACGCGCCGGCGGACGAAACCGTACAAAAACTAAAAGCCTCCCCCCCCCCCCTGGTAGGGGGGAGCCTTACTAATTTTGATTTCCCTTAAAAAAGGAGCGAGCGAAGACGATAATTTTTTTTTTCAAAAAACTGATTTCCCGCAAAAATGGGGCGAGCAAAGAAGCGATTTTTTTTCAAAGAAAGTAACATCACACTGATGTAATTTTCAGGCTGGGGAAAAAAAAATTGGTGTATCCAAACAAAAAAGGAGCGGCAAAATAATAATAATTAAAAATGGTGCTTCCAAAAAACATGGAGCGGAGAAATATATATATTTTTTTAAATAAAATTTTTCAATCACAGTAAAATGGAAGCGGCGAATCCGTCATCCATATTAAAATTTGATTTTCTGTGGCCTAATGGCGAATTTATTGCGATTTTACCTTTAAAACTCAAATATTTCTATGTGTCCTGCTCAAATTATGCATACACATGATACATGTTACAAATAGTCAGTCCCCAATTAAATACAATAATGATGGCTGAGGATATTCTTCACAATGACCGATTTATTGTGATTTTTACATAGAAGCTTTAGTTTTTGTCGGCATGATAAATTCAAATATTTTTTGTATGCTGCCCATTTATTTATGCATGTTACTAATAGCCATTTTTTGGACGAGCTCAAAAATGTCAAAAAATTATGAAATTTTTCCATTCATCCTGCTCAAATTTGTTATGCATGTTGCTAATAAACAGTTTTCAGACAAGTTAAATATTTGTTAAAAAATTGGCCGATTTATCACATTTTTTTTACCTTCTGTGACCCTTATGACCTTGACTTTTTTTTCGATCAACAATTTTTTCGTTAACGCGATTCACGCAACATGTAGCTTCACAATTTTTACCATTTATTCATTTCACTAATAGCTTGGATGATAGGAAACGGTACAGCAGCTACACTATTACTATTGAACAAAATGTGCGGTTTCAGGGGGGATGTGCCTTGAAAAAAAAAAATAGTATAATATTATGCATAATATATACAAAACCGTGCCAGATAGCTAGACTATTACTGTTTAACAAAATGTGTGATTTCTGGGCCGGTTATGCCTTCACCGCCTGAAAATTTCAAATCAATTATATTTTAAATAGCAGGCTTGTCATGATTTTTTCAAATTATTTTTACTTTAAAATGATTATTGGAAGCTGAGGCCTATTTACGCCGCAGACAAGCTTTCTCTTTTTACTTCGCTAATTTTACGCTGTGGACGCGATAACAGTTCTGGGACAAGTTAAATAATGGCGGTGGGCTATTGTCTCTCTTGTTAGAGATTCTACCAAAATTCTAAATGGCCGCGACAGGTCAAAATAATAAAGTATTGAGGGTACAAAAAATTAGTTACATCTTATTCAAATGTCACATTTTGTTGATATTTTTCAAGAATTTGTTTTCTGTTTTATTGCACAGGATGAACAGAATGTATTCCAGAAGTCCTAAAGACTGGCATGCTGTTCCATGTAAGGTGGCGAAGACTGGAAGAGATTTTAGATTGCGCCTGTGATGCTATGATGAAAGTGAATTTATCATCGTCTATCACATTACAAGAAGACGATCCTGGTCACATTAAACAACAATTGCCCTGACAACACCTGCACCAACTGAAGAACTGATTAAAGAGGAGAAGCAGATTTCAGAAAGAATAAACAATCACACATCATATGCATAGATAGACAGATTTATTCATATAAATAAAAAAGTAATAAAATATCAATAAAATAAACCAGGCACATATAAACCAGAATAAACATTGTTCGCATCGGGAACTTTCGTCTGGTAGACAGCACGGCTGGGCCTATCTCCCTAAGTTGAAACACACCAGTACATATTTTCTTTGTCCTACCACTACATTCTAAGCCGGGAATGGAGAGCTATTGTTGATAAGTACAGACCAATTATCATGGTAGACATTTGGTGTTATAATCAGTCGGGTGTGACCGACCTGTTGATTAAATGAGGGATTCTCATTATTGTCGAATGTGTTTTAAGTCAGTTAAAACCCTCGGAGCTCTACATTCTTAACTGTGTCGCCTTTTCCACAGCTAAGAATATAGAGCTCCTCGGGCTTTATCCTATACTTGAACGGTCATGCTGCCACAAGATATATATTGTCACTCTATTGGCAGCGTGTCTCCGGTTCTTACAATGTTTGCCACATCAACTGCTCTCAGGTCCAAGTTTCATTCCTCATCAGCTGTTGGAGGTGAAGGATAGCTTCATCCAAGATAAAATAGTCCATCTCCTGTAACAAAAACAATTTTTTATCAATACAGAAATTACAATATTTTCAAGTTTGGCATATATTTGTCAAATATTTTATCACATGAAAAGGAGACGTGACAAATACACTCAATACAATATAATATTATCATTCATTGATTCTTGTTGATCATGTTGATGTAGAACTAATAGTCACAATGTATGACAACGGATAAATAAAGATGAAAATTTATTGAAGAATAGAAGTTATGGTTTTATCATATGTGGAGTTATATTATGTATAAAATTTGAAGAAAAAACAATTTAAATGAAGCATAAATTTTATTTAAAATAAGGTGATCCCGAATTTAAAAAAAAATTCAGTAGACCGTGTGAGACACTCCAAGCCCCCCTCGGCCGATATACAAAATGGCCACCAATTCGACTCTACCGTAATCGATGCTGCTAAGAGCCATCATATCTGCCGTTCGGTTTCAAGCAATTTTTTTCTCTTGAAAGTGTTTAATTTAGTATCCTCCTTGAGGTTGTTTGGGAGTGAATTCCAGATAAGATATACATTTTTAAGTGATACATAAAAAAATGTTGAGTGAGTCACGTGAATGAGAACAATTATTGACCACAAAAAAGTGAAGATCATAGGGGTCACAGAAAGGTAAAATATGAAATTGATCAAGGCTTAGTCAACGCCGCAGCCGGTCACAAGAGTGCCCGGGAGGGGGGAAAGCCCAAGAGGGGGTGCCACCGGGGAATTTTTTAATTTTACCACAGCAAACAGGAAATGGTGGCCTCTGGTGACCAGTTGGTGACTTTTCTATGATTTTTAGTATGAAAGAATGATTGTCAAATTAATCTTGAGTAAGTTTTAAAAGTCTGGAGAAACGTGAGAGGCCAATTTATGGTCAGAAAATCGGGAGATCTCACGCCCAAATCAGGAAACTTGGCACTACTGTGATTAGCCTTTATGTGAAGCTTAGTAATAGTGTGCATTCCAGTTCTGTGAAACAAGTTCTAGTGCTAAAAGTGGCCGACGCTCTGCATGACGACAATAGGCATCTGCCAAAATTTGGCTGAGGCCTAAAAAGGTAAAATTACCTGCAAACCTGGCTGTCAAGTTACAAGGCTCATATTTTTCAGGGAATTTTACCAGGGCCATTTGATATCAGCAGTACAGTAATTGGCTGATAATTGTCACTATCTTAGAAGGAATTTATCGAATAACCTTCAAATGAAAAACACATGAACTGTCTAAATAGTAATTGCTCAAATATTGCTTATGAGACACTAAGGATCTTCATACTAATTAGCCAGTATGTTGTGTCAAATACAAAGACAACAAGAGGCCAACAGGCCACCATAAATTGCCCCATACCTCCCGCCTGTGTGATATTTTATTTTATAGTAATGATCCATCAGACATGGTTTGGGAAATACTGGGCATAATAATTTTAATTATAGTGGTTGATAGTTGGCTAGTTTTATTTCGATCGAGTTGGAATTTGGCAGGGAACATGCCTCCATGAAACCACACTATGCTGTTTTATATTAATGGTCCGCTATCTGGAATGGTTTTCCCAGATATTTCGCTTATAAAAGTCAATGATGGCGGAGTATCGACAAATTTGAATTTGACCAGCCTGATATTTTCCAGAGCATATCCATACCTCAAACCGCATATATTTCTGCCAGATATCACAAATTTTCAGATAAATGAAGCTATTTTGGCCTAGAGATGCAGACCAAAAAGTAGATCAAAGGCTATAACCCCAAAAGGCACATCTACGTGCAATATGAAAGAAATCCTCCACATGGGTTTACAAGATCTGCTCCGGTAATGAAAAAGCGGACGGACATGGGAACGGACATTTGAACAATAACCCTCCTACCCCCCAAAAAGTGAATGATAAAAAATTGAAATCACAGTATTACATGTTTTTATAGGGAAGCTCTTGAAATATTTTTTTTTTATTTAATGCATAGTCGGCCCAAAATTATTTATTTCAAAAATACTACAGCCTCCCCCCCCCCCTATCATTTCTGTGGGGTCATGTCATCAGATTTAAACGATTCCGAAAAAATAGTCCCTGCATTAATTAATTTGGCAGTGGATAACCGTACATGATTTACAGTACGTATAGCATGCAATTCGTACGTTTGTACAACTAAATGCTATTCGTACGTGTGTACAACTAAATGACGGCATTCGTTGGCAATACATTCAGTTAGTCACATACGGATAAATAGACACTCCCAATTTAATTTCATATTTGTTGCAACAAATGCTGGAAGAGGTAAGTAGATGCTGGCCCTTCTGGTAAAAAATATAATCGACAAGTGCCATTTCTAAACTTTTTACTTTTGTAAAATATTTTTAAAAAAATCACACAAAAAAAACTCAGCTCATTAGTACCAGTCTACTTTAAGACGAAATCCTGGAGCCCACACGTTCAGTTGGTCACGTTGGAGCTACCATAACAATAACATAAAATCTGATGAAGCTTGAGTTGACAGATAACTGGTTGATTCTTAAAGAATTGAGATGTCACTGACCAGCTGACAGTGTCAGTGACAGGCCTAATTATTACGAAAATTGGTTAAGAATTGATGGAGAGAACGGTTAAAATCATCCGCCCATAGACTAAAATAACAAACCATACAGTAAGCCTATATTTCAATAACCATAACGTTAGAGTTATGTAATCCTTTGAAATAACTGAAGTATAAACTATCATTAGACTTAGAGTCAAACGACAGAACAGTGAAAAATGTGACTGGGCGATAATGAGATGAAAAAGAAATCTGCATCTCAGATTTAGAGAAAATGTACCATAAAATGATCCCATTGCGCATCAATCAAACCTCTTGTTCATCTTTAGATTAACGATGTAACTTACCTCAGTTGTTTGTGCAGAATCCATCAGCTATGATAACTTTTATAGACTTTTAATATTTTCTAGTTGTTTGTCGTCTCCTGTTGTTGTTGTTTGACATGCAGCTGTTGTTAACTTACTCTCAACTAGGGCCCAGGGCCATTCATTTCTGTGCTTGGGACTACGTCTTCACGCGGATTGCAACAGATCATGTTACCACCCCCACTCGTGCCATTCTTGCCACATAGATCCTAGTAAACACTAAATATTTATACAAGCATTTTATACAATGTTGGATCAGCACTGGGGCGGCGTTGTGTAAATGTAATTACAAATGTTTTGTGTTTACTGGGATGTGGCTCAAATAAGATCACATTCTTTAAAATAGATGGCCCCAGGCCACACACCTGATAGGTGGATGGCCTCAGGCCACACATTTGATAAGTGGATGGTCCCAGGCCACACACTTTAAATAGATGGCCCCAGGCCATATACTTCAACTTAGTAGCCTATATGCGGCCTGCAGCCACACATTTTAAAAGGTGATGGCCCCAGGCCACACACTTCAGGTTGATGGCCCCAGGCCACACACTGTAGGTTGATGGCCCCAGGCCACACACTTTAGGTTGATGGCCCCAGGCCACACACTTTCAGTTGATGGCCCCAGGCCACACACTGTAGGTTGATGGCCCCAGGCCACACACTTTAGATTGATGGCCCCAGGCCACACACTCCCAGTTGATGGCCCCAGGCCACACTTTAAATAGATGGCCCCAGGCCACACCCAGGCCCCACCCCATACACGCTTAGTTGATGGCCCTAGGCCACACACTTCATTAGATATGCTCCCAGACCACACAGTTTCAGTTGATGGCTCCAGGCCACACACTTTAAATAGATGGCCCCAGGCCACACACCTTTTAGTTGATGGTTCCATGACACACACTTCAAATGGATGGCTGCAGGCCACATACCGGTACTTTAGTAGGCCCAGATAACATCAAGTATGTGGCCTGGGGCCATCAACTGATAGTGTGTGGCCTGGGGCCATCAAATTAAAGTCTGTGGCCTGGGGCCATCTATTTGAAGTATGTGGGCTTGTGGCCTGGGGCCATCAACTGATAATGTGTGGCCTGGAGCTATCAAGGGCAAAGTGTGTGGCCTGGGGCCATCAACTTGAAGTGTGTGGCCTGGGGCCATTTATTTGAAGTATATGGCCTGGGGCCATCTACGTATCAGTTGTGTGGCCTGGGGCCATCTAAGCATGGTTTATTAAAGTTTAAGTACACCTAATTTGGATGGCCCTAGGCCACACACTTTGGAATTGATGGCGTAGTAAAATATCGATTCGAAAGTAGTTCTCAGGATATAAGATGGCCCTGGGCCCTAGTTGAGAGTAGAAAAACAACGACTGCGTTTGGCATGCGGATGATGCAAGTGGGTCAGGTCAGCGCATTTATAACTTCCACACACGCGCAGACACCTCCACCGGCATGTTGTCCACATGAAAACTCGGCCCCTGTGAGTTCGTACATAGTTGGGAATTCCCCCAAAATAACTATGTTACTGGCCACAAAAAAAATAAAAAATTTTAAATGACCCATAAATATATATGCTAAGTACACAGGGGAAGTTTCAGAACGAACTAAATTTAGTAACATTGGCCGAGATCGAAAGGGATTCTAGCTTTAATGCTTAGTCTAACCACCAAGCACCGGACACATATCGGCTGAACAATCGTGACTACTGATTACACTAAAATATACGTGGGCGCAAGCAGTTGTGTGAAAGGCTTGCTAACCTTATCTTAGGCCACTATGTTTAATTTTCTCTGTTTTAGATCAGAGGCGGAGAAAAACATTTAAGAGAAAAAACATTGAGCCTATTTTTGGAAAAGTTAATGAGGGCAACCAAATTGAAAAAAACAATGGACAAATTGCTAGAAAAGTTAATGAGAGCGACAAAATATAAAAAATGGACCTATTTAAAAAAAAATAATGATGGCGACGTGAAAAACAAGCATTAAAAAACATAGCTCGAAAAATACTTTTTATCTCCTAAAATAAACTTGTTTTTTTTTTTGGAATGTTTTTTTATCTCCCGAAAATAACTGGGCTACTTGGAAATCGGCAACATTCCAATGCACAAATGCGCTGCCTAAATCTAATGCGCGCGCTCATCTAAAACAGAGAAAAAACATAGTGGCCTTACCAGGTAGGCCTGTAGTTACAAGGCCAACTATGACTCGGCAAGTGACGGCGTCGCTGAATCAACAAGCTTGTAAACAGCAACGACATCAGCCTACGACGTATCCCATCATTTCATAGTACAGCAGCGACTCTAACAGCCTTCACATCGAACGGAAAGACATCAACACACCCGCCCGCCTGTACCATCACACCATCAAACTAATATGACTGAAACTAAGCCGTACCAACAAAAAACATTCCTCAGCCCGATTTTCAAGTAATTTAAGATATTTTTGTAGCTGCAAAGAGTCATTTAAAATTTCAATTTCATTGTACACAAGGCAGTCATCAGCAAACAGGCGACATTGTGATTTAACGAGATCAGGCAGGTCATTGATGAAGACCAAAAACAGTATTGGACCCAAGACCGATCCCTGAGGCACCCCTGAGTCTACAGAAATTGTATCCGAACAATATCCATCAATCACGACCTTTTGGTTTCTATTGTTAAGGAAAGATGAAATCCATTTATGGATGTTTCCTCTTATACCATAATGATCTAGTTTGGACATCAGTCTGCGATGAGAAACCATGTCGAATGCCTTTGAGAAATCCAGGATGGCTATATCCACACGGCTCCCCACATCGGCTGATGCTAACAGATCATTTACGATAGTAATCAACTGGGTTTCGCAAGAGTGACCCTTTCGAAAACCATGCTGCTTGTCTGAAATTATGTTTTCGTCATCAAAATGCCTTAACATGTGTCTTACCAATATATTATCCATGAGCTTACAACAAACACATGTCAAGGAGACCGATCGATAGTTTGAAGCCAGGCCCCTATCAGCCTTTTTAAAAATTGGGCTAACGTTGGCAGAGAACCAATCACCCGGTAAATTTCCAGTTTGTAATGATTGAGTAAAGAGAGCTGCAAGAACAGAAGCAGACTCTTTCGCTGTCTGTTTTAAAAATATATTGGGGATCCCTTAGTTGTAATTTTCAGGTCACCAATAGTAGGGGCAGTGGTATCACCCAATTTTGGTACAGGAATTTTGTGGTCTTCTTTGACAAATACAGATTGAAATTGTTTGCTGAGAAGGGTTGCCTTTTGGGTAGGGTCACTATGTAGTTTACCTTCCACCTTAATAGGGGCCACCACATTATTGTCATTCCTCAAGGACTTAATGTACGACCAAAAAGGTTTTGTATTATTGTTTTCTAAAGCATCAGATAATTTACTATTTACGTGGTGTCGATGTGATCTCTTCAAGTGGTGATATGTGGATTTTTTGACATTCCGGTATTTCTGCCAATCATTTGTGTTACCGCTCTGTTATATATTTTTGGCTAGACTTGGCCTTTTTATCAAACCAAGGTAAATTGTGCCGGGTAGATAGCTGTCTAGATGATACATATTTTGATAACATTGCGTAAACATGATTTTTAAATAAAGTCCAATTTGTATTGACTGATCTTAGAGTATGTTTTTTTTCAGATAATCAAATCTAAATTTTGCTGTGTCCTTTTTGATCTGATCCCAGTTTGCCTTAGAAAAAATATTAATCTTTCTAGATTTAGGTCTTGAATAGGTGGGACGGATGTCAGTGTCAATCACTCTCATGCCTTCATGATCTGACATGCCTGGGACCACTGTTACACTCTTTACTAGAGAAGGGTTGGTGGTAAGATATATATCTGGGGCTCTACTCCGACGTGTAGCTTGCTGTTGGACATTTGTTAGTGAACAATTCTTCGCAATATCTAGAAGTTTTTGATTGGGAGCACAGTCGTAAGCATCTGGTTTTACTGTGCTAGAGTCCCAATCAACATCACCACGGTTAAAATCCCCAGAATTTACTAAATTATGTCCTGGTTGAGTGATTTTTTCAAAAGAATTTTCAAGGCTGCACAATGGGTTCACACCACTACTAGGTGGTCGGTAAAAACTACATATATGGAGTGGCTTCCCACCTGGAAGCTCAACTCAAAATGTTGTTCGTAATTTTAGTCTGCCCTGAGTCTGCGTCAATGTCGACTTTGTTGACAACATAGCCATCTCTAATTCCCATCAGGACCCCCCCTCCGTGTGACGTTCTGTCCTTGCTGTATGTGTTTGTAACGTATTGTGGGGTTGGGATTTCAGATGTGAAAATGTTGTTCGTAATTTTAGTCTCACATCCAATAATCACATCAGGCTGAAGATAATCGCAGGCTGATTGCACTGCCGCTTTTTCGTCCCTGAGTCCGTTTATGTTTACTACCAGGGTTCTCCAGTTTTTCTTTTTAGGATGCGCCGAGGACAAAGATTTACTTTGCGTCGGAGTACCGGTACCACTATTGTTTGATAATACGAAACTGTCCAAGTGAACTCGAGCAATTCAGAGAACAAAAAGTTCCTCAAAATTATAGTTTTAAAATTTATTCAATTATTCACCAGTTTTTACTAAAGTACATTAATGAGAGAAAAGGGAACAAATCGACAGGTCATGATGATATAAGTGCAAGATTTATACAATTGATAGCTCCTGATATTACTGATTCAATAGTAAAGATTTTGCAATTCTAGTATTAAAACCGGGTGTTTCCCATACGTTTGAAAAGTGGCAAGAGTTACCCCAATCAATAAAAAAAGATTTAAAGGAAGACATATGCAATGATCGACCCATATCGATTTAACCAATAGATTCTAAAATATAAGAAAAACACGTCTTGATTCCTTTCTATGAATATATGACCTCATACAATTTACTTTATAAAAACATAATCTGGTTTTAAGGTCAATCACTCATGTGAGACTGCACTTACACTTATGGTATATACCTGGCTCTCAGCACTAAATAAAGACAATGCAATAGGGGTGTTGCTTATAGACTTATGCATAGCATTTGATCTAGTAGATCACGATATTCTAATTGAAAAACCTAAAATTTACAAGTGTAACTTTTCCTCGCTACAATGGTTTAAATCTTACCTTAGTAATAGAGAACAGTTTGTAGAAATAAATGGTAGAAAGTCAAACCCATTAAAAAGGTAATCTGGAGTATATCAAGCTTCTCAAATCTAGTTCCTTTGTGTCCTGTTATATATTGTATGTTCAGCTTGTGACCCGGAATGAAATAATGACTACGATACTGAACACTCCTTCTGATGTGCAAAATAATGTCCCACACATAATACCTCTCTTATAGAAGTACTATATCCCATGTATACGCTCAGCCCTCCCAACATTATCAAAGAGATAAAATGCAAATAGACCGATGTAAATTTATTTAGCATCAGGAGCCACATTTTATAATTAGTAGGCCTCCATTCATGTAGTGAAATAACACCTTAGCTCATAAGTAGGAAGATCGTCTCCGAATACAACCAGAAGAACATACTATTTCAATATCACATTGATAGAACATTTATTTTCTATTTTCCTTGTGAACAATTTCCCTGAACACATCAACTTATTTTACACATATGTCTTGTTATTGATATCATAAAAAATACACGTTATTTATACCTCATCTAATGTTTTTTGAATAAAACATCATATTAAATAATCAAAAGTAATTTTATATCAATAACTATACCTGTAATGCTACTATTTATCTTAGAGGTTACTGTTAATAGCCACTTTTTGTGTGTAATGTTGCAGCTCTCAAATTTTATAATGGTATGCGCGTAGTTTTGTGTGGTGAGACCATAAAAGCTTTTGGTGGCCATCTTGGATTTATGTGAATTAATGTAAAAGGATAGTGTCGGTTTCAGTTATTATCTCAGTGGTGACAAAAAAGTTCTAGTCTCCTGTTGTGTACAGACCAGTAGCTATGACTTTCCTGAAATAAAGAAGATCAGATAGTGTATGCATTTCCTCTGGTAGATTTTCCAAGGTGCCAAAAAAAGAAAATGAATTTGTTCCGTGTCTAACTCTATTGTAAAAAGGTATTTCTAGGGCTTTCACATAATTTCTATGAATTCGAGTAAATTTCTGAGTTGTGATTAGATCCTGAATGTATGGTGGCGAAAGGTTATTTATCATTTTGAAGGTCTGAATAGTTATTTGTTGTTGTCGTCCCTCTTCCAGGGAATGCAAGCTGGTCTGACTCAACAACAAATATATGTAGGCGTATTTATAGCCATTTGTGATATACCGCAGAGCCAGTTCTTGATTTTTGAGTGTTTGATACCGAGCAATGGTGCCATATTGCTGGGCAGTACTGTAAATTGATCGAGATAAAAGCTCTGAAATGGCCATCTTCACATCTGGACTGATGTGATGGCATAGTCGCTTCAGATCATTCACGTGTCTCCCTGTTTTGTTACACAATTCATTGGTGTGGTGAATAAAACTAGCCGATTGTCCAGTCTCACTCCCAACAGTTTTACTTTTTTGCTTGGCTCGATGGAGCAACCATTTACGTTCAGTTAATGACGGTCCTCACTCTCGCAATTTAATAAAATAGCCAGAAATCTGTTCAGATTGGCTTTAATGCAGTTTATGGCAAACAACCAGATACATTTTTCTGCTTCCCTTTCCAGCTATAATTTACCAATTTGAATTTTTTCATTTGCATATGAAAGAGTGTTATCATCTGCATAATTTGTAAGCAGGACAGTTTTGACAAAATAAAAAAGATCAATTATAAAAACATTGAAAAATATCTAGGACCGAGAACAGATCCTTGTGGAACTCCTTTGTTGGTGGTTTGCCACGAACTGTACTTTTTCGCCAGCACGGACACGCTGTTGTTTGTTGGAAAGATATGATCAAATAATTTTAGACTATTTGGGTTGAACACCATAGGCTTCCAGCTTTGCCACCAACAGATCGTGAGGCATATAGTCTAACGCTTTGCTTAGATCCATTAGAATAGCTCCAATTTTCATTTTGGCACGGTCTTTGTGCCAATGCTCTAATAGACCGAGCAAGGCGTCCTGACAGCTATAGCCCAGACGAGAAGCAGAGAGGTGTGGAGAATGTGCAACATTTAGAAAAAGGAGAAATCTGGTGTGCTAATACTTTCTCGAAAATTTTGGCCAAAATTCGTGGAAGGCTTGTTGGACGGTAGTTACCATTTTGTAGATTTTAAGCTTTTTTACAAATTGGAACAACTGATGATTTTTTTAAAACGCTGGGAAAACACCCCTGATCAATAGATTTATTTATTGGTCCAGAAATAATAGGTGCTATTTCAGAGCCAGTGTGTTTTAAAAATTTCGGGGAAATTCACTTAGCTTTTTATAGCTAAGTTTTTTAAATTTTAGAAACATCATCACTCGTGGTGGGAAAAAATCAAAGGTGATTCGTTGATTATGTTCATTAATTTCAAGAATACTGGGATGATTTTAAAGGTAAGAAAGAGTGTGATCTTTTCCAATGTCGGCAGCTACGTTTACAAAGAAATCATTCATAATTCCCGCTATTTCACTTTGTTCAAATATAATTTTACTATTTTCCGATAATATAATTTCTCCTAATCCAGTACCACTTTTAATAGTGAAGAAAGGTTTTACAGAGTTCCAAAAATTCCATTTAGTCTGCGTGGTTATATCAAACAAGTAGCCCTCATAGCCTTACGCCTCATATCTACACATAAATTTCTTTGTGTTCTGTACTTTTCCAAGGTGTCTCCATTTCTATTTGTAATGTACTTTTTAATGTACAGGCGTTTTCGCATCCAGATGGCTTTAGGCATATGCGTGCTTATGTAGGGCGGCTGGTTTGATCAAACCTTGCGTTTTTTAATAGCAGCATGCTGGTCAATGGTTGATTTAAAATTGTTAGTAAACAACCTCCATCCATGCTCTGAGTCTTCTAGAGTAAGACAAGACCTCAGATTACTATCTGCAACACTTTCCAGAAATAGTGTTTTATTGAAATTTTTGTGTGAACTATACTCAATAACTTTGTTTTGCATGCGTGGGACATGACAGCGCATTATGGTGAAAGTTGAAGCATGAAACTCAATGATAGTTGAGATCATCCCAGACAAAAAAATTGTCGTACCTAGTGGTAATTTTATCTAAAATAGGCTTGCACAGGCCCTTCTATCATTTTTAACATCTTTCTTCTGCTTAGCCATCTTTGTTTTAACGTACGCACACGTGTTGATAGGCCAACCACTGGATTCCTATGTAATTGTCACTGTGTAGGTCTAGTTTCGTTGTGCATTTATGTAGTAGATGGGGCTATAAACCATTGCAGCCGAGAAGAGAGCATGTTTGTATATGTTTAGGCCTACATAGTACCGGTAATTGTAAATTATTGCTTCACATCACTTTTCGGCACAAAGTCATTTAAGTGACATTGTAATCAGGTGATGTCATTAAAACGTTGTGGTCTAATTATGCGAGAGAAGATGAACAGATGTTGATGTGGGGGTGGGGGTGATAGGGCATGGCGGGTTATTGAAAGCGTCTGTATATCTATATTCGCTATATTACTACACACTGTGGGCTGACTGCCATAAGTGGCCTGAGGGCACACGCCAGGGCTTCTTTATGCCTGCTGCATTTTCACAGGTGGACCGAAGTCGCCAGTACCCGTCAGTGCGCATGCTTGAGATTACTTCACAGTGTCGACCACTGCTGTGGCCATTGATCTGTGTTGATCAACAAAATTTTCTTCAACCCACACGGAATAAAACTTCTTTTACAGTTTACTGATTTCTTTGATCATCACAAAAATTTCCCAAATAAGCAGGTAAATGTTCTATAAAACCGATTCGATAAAAAATATTGCATTCAGTATCAGTTTTTGGACGTTTTCTCACCCTTTGCAATGATTTTCGATCAGCCTGTATTAGAGCTGTAACTACGAAGCGCCAGCATGTATTCGTACGGAAGCTCCTTAGAGTAAGTCCTGCGTATTTTAGCAGTTGACCATACTTTTAAATATCATGATAATAGTATTTTTGGCTGTGTCTACTACTAGTCTTTTATGAATTTTCACAAAATATCTTAGATTGTGATTTTAGTTTTAAATAGTTTCATAAGGTTTTATTAATTATGTTTATCATTTTGAGTCAATTATTGTTTCTTTTCACGTTATTTTGCTGAATATCAGATGATGTTTTCATTGAAATATAGGTTTAACAACTTACTTGCATTGTTTTTTGGAACCTCAAATAGCAGAGCACATAACATTTTTAATTGATTCCCTGTGAATTGATCATTTTGGGCTTTACCTTATGCTGAACGGCAGCCATCTTGGATTTTCACATGAAGGAAGCCCACAATTTAAAAAATAACCCCACAAATCGATTCCCCACCCGAAAAAATATATAAAAAAGGTGTTACATGAAATTTTAGGTCAGCCAGATCAAAAGGTAGCTGTTTATAACGGATTGCGCCCCTCGATGACGTGTTTTCCTATTTTGGGGTATAAATCTTACATTTTCACACTTATATGGTAAATAAAACTACTAGGACCTCAATAAATTCATTTCCTGCATAAATGCATTCAAAAATGTGTTCCACTGGGAGACCAGTGGATGAAATAAGTGAACTCTTGCTTTTCACCGAGACTGATGGCGGCCATTTTGTATTTTACGCTCCAGAAAATTCCGCCCGCCTTTTTAAAAGAGGCGTCAGAGCTTATTTTTTTTTAAATACCTTAAGCTACCCAAAACAACCGTCGAACGTTACTTGCAGAAGGTTGGTCACGAAATCATGGTTTTGGACCCTACTATAAAGGGACATGCCCAGGTCTATAATCATCAAAAAATTTGTGATTTTATTTTGGCTTCTTAATATGCTCATATGATGTAAACATGTCCATAGGCTAGAGCTGCAAAAGCTTTTTAATTTTTGTGCTGCGCACTTACCAGTTAGGCTAAATAAAGAGACGAAATTCCCGTATTTCTTATTTTTGACTTGGTTGTCAATAATTAGAAATCAGGAATTTCGTCTCTATATCTAGCCTAACTGGTGAATGCGAAAAACATTTTTTTTTTAAATTGCAGTTCTGGTCTATGGACATGTTTACATCATATGGTCATATTGTTAAGCTAAACTAAAATCACTGATTTTTTTTATGATTTTAGACCTGGGCATGTCCCTTTAAGAATAGCAGATTTGCACCTGAACAATTTTCTGAATTCTAAAATATGATGGAGAGAAGCATAGCAGGCCCATAACAACCAACTGATCTCGTTTGACTAGAGATATAACTATAAAACGTTTATCAATTATTCCACTGCCTTAAAAACAACAGACGAGATAAGCATTATTTCCATGTTATCGATGTTATCTGGTTATCTGGCGTATTATATTGATGACTGTCATGCATCGTGAGTGTTACAGGTAATTATTCTGTTGTACTTTAATTTCCATTTTCTTTTGCTTTCTCAATTAGCTGGCATTGTGTGCACATATTAATATTTCATTTGCCGAGTAGGGAGTGGGTGAACGAACGAATATGCTAGTACGATTATTAGTAACAGGTTTGTGTATTAAAGCGACACAATCAGGCTAAAATCATCAAAAAATCTGCATTTTTATTTTCGCTTTTTGATATGATGTGAACATGTACATGGATAGTCTGTGGGATGAATGATCAAAAATAATTTTCCGTTGCATTTTACTCATAATTAGGTTTCTTTGTACCAACACAAAGATAAACATCTTAGCTGAAAATCTGGAAGGGGTACCTTTAGCAAAATGATCCGAAAATGGTAGACCGGCGCAAAATGTTCCCCCATCAACAAACATTATATTTTGTATCATATATCGGCTATTATCAGTGATATCTGCACATATGAGATGTCGAAATCCAGGTTTTGATGGTCAAATCATATTATAAACCGGTTATAGGAGGGTACCTTTGACAGAATTGTCCAAAAAGGGTGGAACAAAATGACCCGCCATTACCCAGGTTTTGTTGGTTAAATATCATTTAAAGCCAGTTATAGATTGACTTTTTTGCTGTCATTACCTGATGCTCTGTGTTTTTTGGTTGTCAAATATTTAGTCGCAGCAGCCTTTTAGTTGATCTGATTCCATTATAACGTCTTCAGTTAGTAGTTTCATAGGAAGCAGATCTTCTGAGACAGTGCAGTATGTATGATACAATATTATGTATTAGCTGCTACCGACCAATCAGATGTACATCATTCAGTGTCGTTGAACAAAAACTATTCCCCTTCTCAACAAGATAATCAATTTAAAATACAATGACGGGGATGAGAGCAAAATAAGAGGGGTGTGCGATTGTAATATCAAACTGATAACACCATTACACCTTTGTTTGTAAATTGAGTAACAGTATGCTGTTGTGTTTAGATGATTATATAATTGTTGGGCCAGATATTAATCCATTGATATAGCACACGCGGAAGCCATGTGTGAAAGATTTGATGTTTTTAATGTGCAATAGTTATATAGCTGCTGTATTTAATATAATATTTTTTTACAATTATCACGTGAAATATTTTGTCATTTATATTCTAAACCCCTATTTTGCCATTTTATTTTTTGCTATTCCAGAAAATTTAACGTTCAATATGAGTGAATCATATTGAACTTTCTATGTTAGTTCGACTTCAGTTTGTGAAAATATGCCGATCTGGTATGCTTTTAAGTTATTTCAAATGTTTGAGGTCGTCCCGGTTCACACCCTGACTTCAAGGGCATGACAGTTTTTTAATGAGATTTTTGATGTTTTTGTGTCGTGAGACTTTTGAAATGATGCTATATATACCCCACCTGGTGATTTACAAGTAGGCCTACCACGGGAAATTCTGATTTTAACTCATTATCTATTTTCAAAAAAGTCGTTAAAAATATGTGTTGGGGCCCAAAATAAATTTAAAATTAGCCTTGTACAGGACTCGAACTCAAACATCAGAAGTTTCACGCAAGAGCCTTAGCAACTGTCCACCAGAGCAGACGGGTATACAGTCATCACTGTTATGGGCACATGTATTAGACACTTAGGTTAGCTCTCACAATAAAAAAAGTGGGAGTTTACTCTTTATTATTTCTCCCACATGTGATTATTCGATTATCGTATTTAGCCATAATTTGTGTGCTTTTTATCTCAGATTGATATTAGAATAATAAAATAAGATGTATTGTTCATGACTAAATTGTCGATGTATATATTTATTATGTATATTCGGAGTTAGAGACCAATTTGTCAAGCTAAAAATGGTACGTTCTATTTCAGAAAATTGAACATTCAATGTTAGCTCAACAAGTGAACCAATTGAACGTGCAATGTTAGCTCTACAAGTAAACCTGTTGGCCTCCCATAGGCACGCCTGTTCGGGACGGGAGGGAGGAGTAAAAAATACTCCGACTAAATATCAGGTGACAACGCACTGGTAATAGCATTGACTACCAGACTACATTGCAATGAACTCTCTTGTTACTTGTTGTAAAAAATCAATTTACATGTCATAGCATATTATCATGATATATATTCTAGCCAAGTAATAACAGATTCATAATATTCAGCTGTAGTAATGATACTAATTGAAATACTATACTTATACTGATCACCTTTTATTATTTTCTTTAAACAAATATATGATACTAAAATTATGTGTATGTATGTATAAGATAATTTTTAATAAAATACCTTTCCATTTAATATGTTTTTCACCATTGAGCAGTTTTAGTTAACGGTGTAGAATATGAAATCAAAAGTAAAATCAGTCTAATAATGGTATTTTAATCGTTAGTTTTGGCGTGAATTGCATCCTTTCAGACTCGAGTTCAATTTTGTTTACAGTATATAATTGCTCAGAAATAAATTTCGACTCCGAGAGCAGTAAATGTTATGACTGCGATCCAGACTCTTTAGTATTGGGGGGACAGTGTTTAGGCATGAAAGATGCAGACTCAGAGATGAAGTCCTTGAAAAATGAATCTCTGTGAGATCCAATGTAGATTTATTGTGAGATCGCATAGTCATTTTATTTGTATTATATACAAATATGCATAACAATTGTCATGAAATGGACTTATTAATATGCAATTTGTATGATTTAAATGGGGGATATACACAATGAACATACTCGATTATACATAATGTATTAAATGTATGGAATAAAAATAATGTTTAATACAATAACGTTACTGTCAACTTATTTGTTGAGTTTTGGGATTAGAAAAAAGTAATAGGATGCGTAATAGTTATAGAGAGCCGAGTAATAGTAATAGTAATAGACTGGCAATACCCGTAATAAACCAATGACCGAGTAATAGTTAGTGAGTAATAGTAGTAGATCGTATGTAATAGATCACATGTCTGGCCAGGAGAACCTACTGGCGGGTTTTAGACCGCCTGTGTCCACTTGTAGGCTAAACTAGGCTAGGAGAACCTCCTGAGGATGTTGAGATGACACTGCCCTCTGGACACGGGATTGGACATCTGTTCCCTGGTGGTCATGTGGCCTTTTACGCTACCTGTCGAGGTGTGCTTAAGAACAGGCAACAAACTTACAAACATACAACCATTTTCAGGATGGCGTCGAAGAAGGCCGCAAAATCATTAAAATTCCAATTATTTGCCCATGAATCATCAAAATGTTAAATTTCTTTGCGTTGTAACTTGTTTTGGGGTTCATTATGGTACACTCACAGCGTAATTTACACACAACACATTAAAATATAATTATTAAAATACAAGATGGCGGACCACTATTGCCGCCGAACTGTAAAATTAAAAAAAAATCACTCGATAAATCACTATCTGCAACATCTCTACAGGAGCTAACTGTAGGGTTGAGTAAAACTATCGAGGTCTATTGGATTTTACTTTAAAATTCGGTCATATATTGTTTGGACATATAATGTCTGGACAAGTATTTTAGATTCCCACGAATATTATGAGATTAAACGGGAAATGTAAGCTGTTTTAGCGAAAAAACTCGTTGTTTGTGGTCGCCTTCCATCTGACATATAATTATGTTTGACACATAACCCTTACAGTGCAGGGATCGACTTTAGACGTCAGAATTTGACGTCTGTAGACATCAGATTCTGAAGTCTAAAGTAAATCTTCGCACTGTAAGTGTACACATATTTACAATGGCCGTAGACCCATAACATAGGTATTCAACTCAATCAGAAAGAGCTGACTAAGGCAATTATGATGATTATATTGAAAAAAACCTTTGGCTTTCGAGATTTTCTTAGAAAAAATTGTGCGCTTTAAGGGTTTACCAATTATTGGATTTGGTTTGGGCTGACATCGCAGACATCGCTAACTTGAGAAAAAGTATTATATGGCTCTCGTCAATTTTGTTTTGTCAGTTCCGATTCGTCTTCTCACCAATTTCGTGTTGTCAGTTTCGTCGATTACAGGAAACCAGTTTTGTCTCGTCAGTTTCGTCTTGTCAGTTCCGTCGATTACAAGACAAAAAATGGCAGTTCCGTCTTGTTAGTTTTGTAAATTACAAGAAACCAGTTAGTTTAGTCTCGTCAAGCTCGATTTCGCTCCGTTAGTCTCGTTTCGTCGATAACAGAAAGGTTCTGTCAATTACAGAAAGCAGTCTAATGAACGAAAAATAATTGTATTCGTGAGAAATATACATTTTCAAATGGAATGTTTTGACTAACTGAACAGCCCAACAAACATGAGCCGTCGGCTTAACGTTGGTTCACTGTTGAGCCAGCGTCATAGACAATGTGTCAACAGTAAACCAACGCCGACCAAACGGTGCATGTTTGCTAGGAGCTACAATAAACCATTTTTATCAATGTCAGTGTCGTCGTTGACTTCGTCTTAAACTTATTTCAAACCAGTATTGGCCTAGCAGGACTACTAGATAATTATGATTGATAACTAGTTTATCTTAACTTGTTTTGGGACATGGCAGATTAAATTTTACTAAGAGACCAAAATGATTTGCAAAAATTAAATGAATGGGGTTTGAGGTCGCTTTTGTGCAAATGTAGTCTAAGCTGGGCTAGGAGAACCTCCTGAGGATGGTGAGATAATGAGATGACATTGCTCTTCAGACACAAAATGCGAAATTGAAGCCCTGGTGGTCTGAGGCCAAGCAGGCTACAGTGTATCTCTCAGTCACATAATCTTCAAGCAACCATAACTAAAATTAGTGGGTGAGCTAGTATGGCAAGAATATTACGAGTAGCAGGTTTTTGTATTAACTTTTATTAGGCCTATATCTGAAATAGTGGGCTATGGGAGACCATGCCCTGTCCTATGATAGAGAGATAGAGCTATAGGCAACTGGTGAAATACACAGGACACGGGTCCCCCAGAATGCAATAGTACCCATGGGTATATCATAATATTACTGTATGCATTTCATATCCAACATCGCATTGAGAGCAAGTTCTCAAATCATAGCAAGGCTATATACATCTGTGAGTTAATAATTCCATCAATGCTCTTAGCTGGGCTTTGGGTTGGAAAGCTAACTGATGTATTACTGTGGGGATCTCGAAACTGATGACCAACACTCATGTATGGAGAGGAGGGCTTTCCCAGAAAATAATCTTCATTCACCCTATGTTGCTTTAATGTTGGGTCAGTGTCGCAGACGTTGGTCTAACATTAAAACAGCGTTTGGTCAGTGTCTCTTTGGAGTAGTATCCATAGTCTAGTAATCAGGTTGAATTACTCAGCTGAATGCAATCAACCTGTACTGTATACTTAAGTCCTACACATGACTTACACATACAAATGGAGAACATGACTGCACCATTAAAACCAATTGCTCACGTGAGAATATATATTATTGTGAAAAGTGTACTTGTTAATCCACTGGCACCATATGTGAGATTGCTATTTTTCACATTTTATCTATGCTGTCATAATCATTCATTGTGAATGCTATGGATAATTATCCTGTTGTACAAAAATTTCAATTTTTATATGCACAAATTAGGCTGGCATCATATGTACATGCTATCGTCCAGGCCTGCATTCCGTTTTTTTAGTACGAGATAAAAAAGTTAAATGCTCCCGTATGTGATATTGATCTTACGTAATAATTAAAGTGTCACGTGTCTTCGTCCCGCTAACATAAAAGGTCTTAGTCACGCTCTGGATGCACTCACACCAATTACTTCTAACGCTTCATCTACTACTTCATCAACAATATGGCTGTGGTTCTTGTACTGCTTTTTCTCGTTTGCATGTCGCCTTTAAACACCTTGGGTGGCAACGTTGGAGATACGACCGATGTAAGTGTGAAATGATTTATTATTCTCAATATCTTTCAAGAAGACCCAACGAGATTCTTCGGATTTGTTGCACAAAGCATACAAAGCGTGCAGCACAGAATATAATTCAGATAATAAAAGACTTGTACGAGTCTGCGTATTTAAACTTGCTGACACATAGGGTACACCCTCACCTCACTCCTTACTTTATAGTAGGCCTACTACAGATTCAGTAAACAAGTTAACACACAAACTAGCAAACAAACATAAAGCACGTTCAGAAATAAGTGACACTGCTGACCTGACAATCTGCTACTGTCGTTAAAAAACCCTGAACACTATTCCGAATGTAACAATATAGTCTTGCTAATATTCATCTTTATCTTATATGGTCATATCAATTTAAAACTGGTCGTTCACCCGATATGTCAATATATTTATACAATATCACCAGACTACGATGTATGCAAATCAAAGGGAGATAATTGTTATTCAGCTCGAGTTAATTCGTTCTCTGATAGCTAACCTCTACACCTTCGTCTATAATTATGAGATAAATAATTTAAAAGGTAATAATTAATATTATTCATGTTCTTCGGTAATAAATTGTATGTTCCAAGGACAGTTTAAAAATACGCAATGCAAATCATGGGTGTTTCATGTTCAACTCCCAAAATGCTGATGCACAATAAGATATACTCTTTTTAAATGACGCTTTGACGTCAAACATTAAATTAAGTAACAGATTATAAAATGGACATTACTGCAGTGTCATATTCATGTATTGTTCTACTTTTGCTGCAAAAAAGTATTTACATTTATTTCAATGACATAATAATTCCCGACAGCCCTTCATTCAATATTCCTAAAATAATACATTTGTATAATTTATGGCTTTTAGAATGTGTGTGTGTTAAATGACGTTCTTCATTTTATACATTGTCTTTAATAGTGGTAACTTGATCACTAGCCCACCATTGTTGGTCATTCATATGCACTGCTAATTAAGTAAGTAAGTATAGTGTGTTCTTAACGTCATTTATCGGATAATATGGCTATTTAATTGACTTTGAAATATAAAAACATAGAATACGACTTGTTATAAAACTGGTGATAGTTATTTTTACACTAGTTAACCCTTTGCCTGCTGATCACGACTGTTTTATTAGCCAATACAGTTACTGTTATTGTGAATTAAATGACTGTTTAAACATCAAGATTTGTAAATTTTGGTCCTAAATTAAACAAATATGAGTAATTTTCAACAACTTGAGGTTGTGTCTCGCTACCGCGATCCACAACCTCAAGTGGTTGAAAATTTATATAAACTAACAAGGACAAGGGTTTATCACTTAAAAGATATTGATATTATTATCGTGTCTTTGACTATTCATAACGCCTTCTGTATTGAATAGATGCATTCTAAAAACCAGAGACAGCACCGGTTTTGATTGATTGATATGATTGATAAGGGATGTTGCGATTTGTTTTCCAAACTAATAATAATTGTATCACTTACAATGCCATTATCAAACAACATCAAGTGGATGTTTGTTTGTCTTGCTAACAAAAAAATGCTAACAGAAAACTGTAGCTAGAATGGCGCCCTTTATTTGCTGGGATATTATCACACTTAAACTAATCGCAACTAATCATAAACAAATACTACTTTCATAACCAGATATAACAATACGTTGGGGCACTACTGTTCATGTTCACTTCCAAAATAACTGTATAGATACATGAATAGAAACGGGCGGAGCCTCGAATCAATAACGTTTTGCCTATCTCTTTGCCCAGCTCTACATCACGACCTATAAAAAATATTGTATAAGTGGTGAATACATTGATAAATACGTACACATAACATGTAATGGACGGATGTAATGTATAACTACACATAATTTACTTTAATGTGGCAAAAATACATCACTTTGTTTGCGTTACTTAGATAAACGAGTAAAAAACAATTAAAATATTTTAAAGGGTGTGATACATTTTAGTGTAACTATAACTTCATCAATTGTGAATTACTTGGTATAAATCTGAAAATATTTGAACAAGTATGGTGCATATTATACATTCTTAATGTATGTGAAGGCTGAAAAGGGGTGACTCATATGAAGAGTTATGGTTGTATATAAGTCTAAGTGTCCGATATATTAGTTAACTGTTTATATCCTAGTTATACATCAGCAATCTAGGCTACTACTCATCTAAGACAACAACTTTAATGGTAGATAACAACGATCAGAAACGTCTATATTACTTGTATCAACCATTTGATTTATTAAATCTAAAAAACAGGCATACAGTGTCACTGTCGTGACGTTAGTATAAAAAAACCGTTGTGTTTCCCAAATATAGTTATCGATTCGTACTTTCAATTGTTTATGTTTTCTTAGCATGACCCTAACAACTTATTAAAAGTTGCGAGCAGAGGTTTGTAATAGCAGCACCAGTTGATTGTAGATCAGAAACCATTCCTTTGTGGGCGGGCAAACATCAGAATGTCACAAGTATAATATATTTTCCCCCACAAACCGCTAACCACGTCAGCTACATTTCATCAGCTATACAAATCATAGCGATGCTGATGCTCCAGTGCGGTTGTTACGGCATAAAAAACCTTCCTACTTTCGCCTGGATGCGGGGGACTTGTTTTCTTTGGTGACAGCTACCTGTTTTTTTTCAATCTAATTGATGAGGTGATAATAATTGTATGTATACATCATCTGTGATTTTCTTGTAGGCTAGTTTTGACGCAGATGTCGTACGTGCGGATGCTGGGAAACTTGTTATTGTAGACTTCTGGGCTGGATGGTGTGGATCATGTAAAATGATTAATCAATTCATCGAAGTAAGTATACATCAATCTTCATTTTAAACAACAACAATATCTTAAGGTATTTAAATTGGGGGTGAATTACAACTTAGACATTCATACAAGTAAACGCATGATTGATCATAGATACTTGTGTCACTGTGTCCCTAGTAAGAAGTAGTTGTAGTAGTTAAATAGTAGTGAGTGTAGAGCTCTATAAACAACATTAGTTCATCAAGTGTTCATTAATATTCATGATTTGTCATGAACTGTTTTTGATGTACAATAATTCATGAACAGCTTGAAGAACCATTGATGAATGTTCACGAATGTTCATGAACATTCATCAACGTTTATCACTTGATGAACTTCATCTCACCGGAGTAATAAGACTAAGTGAAACCTGGGTGTTAGTAATAAAAATATGGTTCATGCGTTCGTAATGTCACGCCTTGATTCTGGAAATAACCTCGTGTATCCAAACATACACTTTTTTGTGCACTTTAGATTTTACACATTTTACAAAGCCATTAAACGTACCATTAATGCACCACTGATAATGCATGTATCTGAAGTGAGTTTTCTCATGTGTTTTGAAAGGAGGTTTCTACCCAGTATACAGATGTTTTATGTTTCAAGATGAATATTGACGAGAACTATGTAAGTATGCTGGGAGTCTAGCAACACAACACGCTCACAGACTGTTTCAGTCAATGTTGGGCAACCGTCGCTGATAGTTGACTGATTCTATTTTAACATTGGTTCAACGTGTGGTGTCCCATGGTGACTACATTTTTAGTATGCCCTTCACAGCAAACACATGATTACCAGTAGCTGCTAATAATTATCAGGGTCGGATTCAGCCTTGACCCTTAAACTGTGAAATATTTTTAGTATAAACAATGTAGACAAAAGGTTTTTTTCAGTTTGAAACCATCATAAATGTCTCAGTTAGCTCTTTCCGCTTCATTTGAATACCTGCGTTTTGGGTGTACGGCCATTATAAATATTTTATTTTTTACAGCGCGGGGGTTGGCCGTTCAAATGGGAACCACGTCGGGGATTAATTTGTGGATGCCTTTACTTTAAAAGACAGCGCTATGAGTTATAACAAATATTTTATTGCTATAAAAAGCTACACTATATATACTATGTTTTAGTGATCACTTTCAATTTCACTTCATCAAAAATTGAGATTTATTCAGATACATCTGAATAAACATGATAAAGTAGAACACTATTATTATATATTTACAACGTGATTATGTTTCTGCAGCTAATTCCAGATCAATACGGCCTTACAGAGATACCAACTCTTCTCTTTTTTAAAGACGGAAATCTGGTGAGATATTTTAATAAGACTCGTGTACTTCGAACATAATGTGCGCTAGATTATATCCTCATCCCTCTGCTTCAAAATACTTGTATATTTGTTTATATGAGGCTTAATCAACAGTCAATGTAAATGATTTTGGGAAGAATAAAATCAACGTTAAATTATATTTCAGCGATAGTTTTGAACAAGGGTATTGCCTAAAACTAAATTTACGAGAACTATAAACAAAGTGTTAACAAAAATATAAATTGTAATAATTTCCGACAGACACGTAACAGTCATAAACACCCAGTAACTATTTACGTTTCGTGGGCTAGTGAGTGAGTGAGTGAGTGAGTGAGTGAGTGAGTGAGTGAGTGAGTGAGTGAGTGAGTGAGTGAGTGAGTGAGTGAGTGAGTGAGTGAGTGAGTGTTTACAGCGTAATGCCACATGTACTCTTTGCTTTATTTCAGGTGGATACAGTTTTGGGATCTGTGGAGAAAAGTTATATAGAAATGAAAATAAATGAACATGCATAAATAATGCCAATAATTCACATATTATATAGAAATACATGTTCACATGTGGGAAACCAAAAAAAACTTTAATTTAAGAGTGTAGCCATTTAGCAAGTGTAATTTGTAGTGGCCGTTTATAAGGTTATTGCTCATGAGGAAATAAACATGACTATGACGTCATATATGTTGTTGAATAACTAATCATAATAAAGCTCTCATTTATATTCACACTGGTCATTTGTGTTATTTGCAATTGCCACATTTTCGAGTAATGTACATATACATGTACGTACGTTAAACATGTACACCCTTCTTTTTACGTCAGAATTCAAAGAAAATCACAAGTTTCCGATTTAGCAATGCTATAAATTAGTAATAAATAAATAAGTAATAGTATACTTGAAGGAAGGACGCTTTATGCGTTCAGCCTGATTGTTATGACGATATGGGATGAACTTTTCACTGTTTTTAGCGTCGTTCTCGATATATCGATCTTTTGTCAGCCATTTTGTATTATAACAAATGTGTGTGTCATTTTGGATGAGCAGAAATATATCTCCTTTTTAGTGTGAGATGCATTGTTATCGAGATATCACCCATTTTGAATTGTGTCGGCCCCTTTGAATTTTGACAAATCTGTTGATCATTATGAGTGAGGTATATATTATTGTATAAACCATGGAGAACACAGTGCTTTTTTATTTTAAATCATCATAAATTTATACAAACATAATTCAGCGTTATAAGAGTTGAGGCAACATCACCTGCGGAGGTTTATTCACAGGGGGCAGATTGTACACACAATCGTGTTAGGACAGTACCGTGTTAGGACATCGAAACACTTTAATAGTTAATAGCAGTTAATAGAAATATTACTTGCACTTTTTTCTTTAAAACAAATATATAGAAGAGATCTCAAGCGGCCTTACTGTGATGGGTTATAATGTTAGTAGGGCTACTGTAAAGGTAAAACATGACATCTCAAACGGCCATACTGTGATGGGTTATAGTGTTAGTAGGGGCAACTGTGGAGGTAAAACATGACATCTCAAACGGCCTTACTGTAATGGGTTATGGTGTTAGTATGGGTTACTGTAAAGGTAAAGCATGACATCTCAGACGGGCCTTACTAGGATGGGTTATAGTGTTAGTAGGGGCTTCTGTAAAGGTAAAACATGACATCTCATACGGCCTTACTGTGGTGGGATAAAGAATTAGTAGGGGTTTCTGTAGAGGCAAAACATGACAGCTCCGACGGCCTTAGTGACTGGGTTATAGTGTTAGTAGGCGCTAGTGTAGAGGAAAACATGACATGAAAGTGTGTCTGATTTTTGTAATAGAGAGGTGCCGGTTTGCAAATGATTATTTAGTATTGTTTTTAGTGTATTAATTAAAAATCTTATTGTCTTTTATTAAAAGTCTAGCTAGCATGATGCAACCAGATAGTATGTGAAGTGTAATGATTCCCAGTATATCCAAGCCACTGATTTAAACTTTTGGTAACTAGCATATCAGGATGAAACCTCTTTATCAACAGTTAACTGTTTCATATTTTTTAGCTACCCCTAAACCTACACTTCTTAATTGGAATAAAAAATGGAATTATAAATATGCTGTAGACGCGTGCATATTTTATTTTAACTATATAGCGTTACAGTCACATGCTGGTAACTATGACAAACAACGTTGATCAAAAATACAAAATCGCAATGAAACCACATGTGGTTACTCTAACATAGTGAGTCATTGGAATGTAGAGCCCACTGTCATACTATTGTCTTACCTACATGTTTAAGCTGGTCATGAGAAATATGTTGTGTGCTGGTAATACCTCTCCATTGTCATAGGAATACTACATGTGTTTTACTTTTCATATGTAGTATGGGAATTTGAGCACTCTGAAAACATTTTTAACTGAATGAAAAATTACAACGAAAACAAAATATGACTGCCATATTTTGGCTAATTCATTGGATTATTTCTTAACTTGCAAATAATAACGCTAAAACGTACACAAGTCATAGTGAAAACACTCGTCGATGCGTTTCATGATATCAGACTAGGAAATGTGTTTTATGCTTTTTAGATTAGATATTCGATAAATTGTGACAGGATCAAATACATACTAATTGTTGCCATAGTGATTGTGAATGCTATGTTTTCTGAGTGATCTCGTACAACCACAGCACTGTTCTTTGTTGACCTAATAAAGGGTGTGACTGATGCGACAACAACATCTTCAGAACTCTTTGCTCCAATCAGGGTTTGCCACTGATGCTCGTTACACAAGTTGTATTTACAGAGACAGGTTGTCCCCTCTCCAACAGATAATAAAGTTTTTTTGAAACTCCTTTTGGCTAGTGGTCCATGTAGGTCTGAGCTGCAATTCGTATCATTGTTTGAGTGGCATGCTCTTATTATGACCAAACGATTGTCTGTGAAAAAATAATATATATATATTAAGAAAATAATGAAAATAAAGAAATTCATGTTAAAGCGATGCAATTAGTGCTACAATTGCTGTTGTTATCAGCAGCAGAAACAGCAACAACAACAACAGCAGCAGCAACATCAGCAATACCGACAGCAACAGCAGCAATAACATCAACAATGACAACAGCAGCAGTAGTAGTAGCAGCAATAGTAGCAGTAGTAGTAGTAGTGAAAGTAGTAGTAGGGGTAGTAATCAGCCCATTATCGACATGATTACTTTAACCAAATATAGTAGAAGTCCTCGTACTGGGTTTGGTTCCAATAAGAAGACATTATGCTAGGATTAGGCTTCAGCTTAGACCCTACCATCCAGGCAGACACATCTCAAGAGACATATACATTTAAGCATGAGCGGCATAAAGATCGTGGTTAATGTGAAAACTAGAGACAATAGTGCTGAGTGGTGTAGTGTATGTGGTAACAAATACTGGTCCCTGCACAGAGCCCTGTGGAACTCCATATTAGAGTGTGACTTTACCTGACAGAGTGTCTTTATTTTTTACGGACTGGTGCCTATCGTGCAAATAGGAAGAAAACTAAATTTGAGCATGGCCAGATATTCCATAACAATCAGAAAGTCTGTTAATTTAGCATGGTCAATGGTGTCTAAAGTGGCTGACAAGTCAAGCAAGGTCAGAGTTGTAACTTCACTCGTGTCCATATTAATAATGATATCGCTATGTACTCTCAGTAGAAACGATTCTGTAGAATGATGTTTTATGTAGGCTGATTGTAATGCATTAGGTAGATGGTGTTTTTTTATATGAGCTTGTAGTCGATTGGCTACCACCTTGTGTAAGATTTTGGAATTTAAACTCAATTTGCATACAAACCTCAAATTCTTCAGTTCGACCAAGTAATTCTTCAGTTCGACCAAGTAGTGGTCTTGTATGACCGTCTTTGAAATTTTGGGAAAATATACTACTAGGTTCCATTGAAATATTACTTATGTTAGTGATGGGAGTTATTATTATGTCAAGACAACTTTTTACCATGCTTGTAGAAAAGGGGTCCAGATCACATGAGGAACTCAAAATAAGCTTTTTAATCTCATCTTCTGACATATGTTATAAACAATCATTTTTCATGTAATTTTGATTTGTGCACTGGTGGAATATTCTGTACTTGATCTGGAGATTCGGAACGGATAGTTTCTATTTAATCAACACAATACTTGGAGAAATGATCACAAAGTGATTTTACTGATGTGAATTCAGGCAGAGCCTGAGGTGAAATTCTATCCAAATTGTTTTTTATTGTGTTCTATAGGCAACGGGGATTGTCCAAATTTTCTGAAATATCATCCGCTAAATATATTCCGGATGCTTTTTCAATCATTCCATTTGTTTGTAGAAAGAACGATCTAGACGTGTGCAAGATCTGCGGCATTCTCGTTCAAGAAACCTATGTTAGTTTTTTTTATTGTGGGTTCAACCCGGCTGGGCAGCGCACTGAAAAAGTCAAATTGTAGGCCTATTACATATAATATAGAACACTTATTGAAATCCACTATTTATTTCATGCTGAGACTCCAGCCTCCCCTTGGAAATTGATTGATGCCCCCCTCCCCCATGTCGTTGTGAATTTAAATAACTAATTCGCTTGATTTTAATAATCGTCTAGTTTATTCTAGTATGAGATTCTAGGATACAATAATGTACCAAAATGAACGTATGCTGGCCGTCTTGAATTAGTCTTTTAGAACAACATTTTCGGGAAATTATGGTCAGGTACATGGATAGGATACAATTCATATTCAGAGACATGATATGCTTACTCAAACACAGAGTCACTTATCATATATGTGATGCGGCTACGATAGCTAGGAGCCACATCAGTAAATTTGACTTTAATGTAACAAATTATCAGTAGCAGGATCTGAAGTATCTATGCTGCACATTGTAGCAAGGAGCTTCATTGGGTGAGGCAGAATACGTTTTTAATCCTTAAAGCTCTGAAGTATTTTTGTATGACATTGCACATTGTAGCAAGGAGCTTCATTGGGTGAGGCAGAATACGTTTTTAATTCTTAAAGCTCTGAAGTATTTTTGTATAAACTATTGAGGCCAAAGGGTTTTTCAATTTGAATCAACAGCAGAGCCAATGCAGCACCAGAGATTAGGTCTCTCACGGGGGATGAATAAAGTACCCTTTCTATTGTATCCGACCCGGGGATAGCGGAGCTGTGCGAAATATCACTGTGTTCCAGACATGCCCAGAACACCTTATCGGGCCGGCGAAGAAAAACGCTCTCGATAACCCACCATGCCCCCACCCTCACATCATCATCTGTACATCATTTATCTCATCAATTGACTACACCGTTTTTATCGTATTACAATGTCACTTAAAATACCATTTGTGCCGAAAAGTGACGTAAAGCAATGACTTACAACTATTACTTTGAAATCATCATAATTGTCTTGGTTAGCTCTTTTCGATTTATTTGAATACCCACAGTACGTAGTGGGTCTACGACCTCAATAAATATTTTTACACTTACAGGGCGGGGATCGTCTTTATATGTCTACAGAGTCATATTCTGATACTAAAGTCAATCCCCGAGCTGTAAGCGTTAAAATTGAACGCATTGCTTAACACTCATGAGGCCAATATGGGAAATTTACCATATATTTAAATAAACGTATACTCATAGCGATATTATGGCATGCTAAATTTACACTGGAATGAATAGTTTGTAAAAACGTATACTAATAGTTACTTACAGTTATATGGCAATAGTGTAACGTGAAATCCGGCTGCATAGCACGCAGAATACGAGTTGGGACACGTCCTTATCCTGCTTGTATCGCCTTTATAGCAGGCATCGTTCACTGGTGTCGATTCTCCTTCCAACCAGCTTTTCCGACAGTAGCGACATTGTAAACTTTCACCTGTCAATAGTAATTATTACTCCTAATGGGTGAATTTTATTTACATAGAAAAAATATTTTTTGTTTATTGATTCAAATACACCCAACATGTATCGCCAACACGCTGACAAAATAAATATTTTTTTTGTTCATGCAGTTGTTGTTGCCTGAACGTGTATGAAAGTCAATCACTTTGCACTTACTGTGTGTGTCAAACGTGTGTGCATGTTCTTGATGTTAAAATAATGTCAGGGCTGATCAGATCATGAATGCACAATGTTATATAGCAGGCAATTGCCACTGATTAAATCATGAATGTACATTGCTGTATAGCAGGTAATTAGCACTGATTAGATCATGAATGTACATTGTTATATAGCGGGCTTATGTTGATGAGATCATGAATGTACATTGTGATATAACAGACAGGCGCTGATTAGATCATGAATGTACATTGTGATATAGTAAGTGGTCTGTCTGGCCTCAATGAAATATTTCTGTATAAACTATGGATAACACCTCCTTACATTTGTGAATTGAATATATATATATATTTAATATCAGGTCGACATGCTAAACCACTCTTGTCAAAATGTGATGCAATTTGTCATAGTGTTATTGGATAATGCATTTGTGGGTGTATTAATTGCCGATTAGACTTGATCATCTCAGAATATTGGCTTCAATTAACAGTGTTTATCTAGTCAATAATAATAGTTGTAAACATATTTTGGCGATAATAAACCAATAATAACTTACCTCTTACAACGGCTTGCACTAATTAGATCATGAACGTACAATGTTATGTAGCAGGCAATTGCCACTGATTAAATCATGAATGTACATTGCTGTATAGCAGGCAATTAGCACTGATTAGATCATGAATGTACATTGTTATATAGCAGGTAATTAGCGCCGATGAAATCATGAATATACATTGTTATATAGCAGGTAATTGGCACTGATTAGATCATGAATGTACATTGTTATATAGCAGGTAATTAGCGCTGATGAGATCATGAATATACATTGTTATATAACAGGTAATTAGCACTGATTAGATCATGAATGTACATTGTTATATAGCGGGCTTATGTTGATGAGATCATGAATGTACATTGTGATATAACAGACAGGCGCTGATTAGATCATGAATGTACATTGTGATATAGTAAGTGGTCTGTCTGTCCTCAATTAAATATTTCTGTATAAACTATGGATAACACTTACTTACATTTGTGAATTGAATATATATATATATTTAATATTAGGTCGACATGCTAAACCACTCTTGTCAAAATTTGATGCAATTTGTCATAGTGTTATTGGATAATGCATTTGTGGGTGTATTAATTGCCGATTAGACTTGATCATCTCAGAATATTGGCTTCAATTAACAGTGTTTATTTAGTCAATAATAATATTTGTAAACATATTTTGGCGATAATAAACCAATAACTTACCTCTTACAATGAGCAGTGTAGCACATAACAATCTGATGAAACGATAAGCCATGTCAAACTGCAAAACATAACGTAACGTGCTATAATCAAAGCAATATAATTATTAAAATAAATTGCATCCAGCGTTGGAATAACAAATACAAAAATATCCCTTGAAAGAATGATTTAGGTTATCAGAATTCTGGAATATTTTGGATTAAAATGCCTTGATGTTGTATATGATTATGTGATGTTACTTTGTATTACGAGCTTAGAGCTCTTGTGAACGACACACAATTTAGTGAAGTGCAAAGAAAAGTCGCTAGTGGATCATTCTATTTGTATCGACACACCGCTAGTGGATCACTCTCTTTGTGGCGACACACCCTTAGTGGATTGTTCTATTTGTGATGGCACATCGCTAGTGGATCATTATATTTGTGGCGACACATCGCTAGTGGATCATTTTATTTGTGGCGACATATCGCTAGTGGATTATTCTATTTGTGGCGACACATCGCTGGTGGATCATTCTTTTTGTGGCGACACATCACTAGTTGATCATTCCATTTGCAGCGACACACTGCCAGTGGATCATTATATTTGTATCCACACATCGCTAGTGGATCATTGTATTTGTGACGACACACCGCAGTGAATCATTCTATTTGTGGCGACATTTCGCGGTGGATCTCTCTTTTTGATACGACACATCGCCAGTAGATCATTTCATTTGTGTCGACACATTGCTAGTGGTTCATTCTATATGTGATGACACGTCCCAGTGGATCATTCTATTTGTGGCGACACATCGCAGTGGATCATTCTAATTTTAAATTAAAGTTCAATGTTAAGAGGTTATCCCTATTTCATTTATAATCTATCTATATTCTATATTCTATATTGTGAATATAATATATATTTTAAAGTGATCATAATTTTCTGTTATATATTAGCACAAAGTACAAATACACAGAAAGGTGTATCCAGTGATCACATACTTGACAATTTTTGTCTAAGTAATACCCCACAGTAAAAATAGGAACTAAAAGTAAATCATTGTCAAACCAATGTTATTTTTTCATCCAAAGTCCTCGATGAATTTCATTAGATTGGTGCAATTTGATGCAATGGCCACCTCCGTCACACGTCTACTGACGACATGAGCTAATAAGATATATTTTAACCTTTTCACCGCTGAATTACAACGTCATAAAATGCCTGAGCGCCGAATTATTTTTTTAATTAAAAACAGTAATTATACTGATGTCGTCGCGGTCTGCCAGGTAGTCGCCTTTTGGCGCCACCCATGGTGAAAGGGTTAATTAAAGCTACATTTCTTTATGACTACCTTACCTTTATAACCGACTCGTTCCTAGACACCACGACGTTCACCTGCCATCAAACACACGGGTGTGTCTATGTTGCATTGATTCAGACTGTGACACGTAACATTCAATACCTGGTCGTAATATTTCAGGTGATATGTCAGGTTAGAATAAATTTGATAAAATTGTTAATTTCATGTATGATATTAATCAGGTAGGAGAGCAACCTCTTTTTAGATGGCAATATTAATTTGAAATGGACAATGCCAGAGAGTGCCACGTCCAAATGAATTCAATTATGTATTTCATTTCTCGTCTGCCATAGTAGGTACATCACAAAAAAAATTATATTGTTATATGAGATTATGCTGACCCTTTTTTGTAACTGCTGACATGCTAAAAAAAATATTTGACAATATTCCACATTCAATTAGCAAGAAAAAGCCTGTGCTAGATCTGACCTAAATTATAAAACGTCCAAAAGTTGTGACCTCAATGGCCTGGACTGACTGCCTGCCTGGGAAACAGCACACATCTGCTGCTCGAAATTATTATAGGATTTTTATGTTTTAGTGTTTTAATATGCATTCATTTTGGTAATAAAGTATTGGTGAGGTGGCACTGTGTGAAAAACAGTAGGTAGCAATGTATATTTTACTTTGCTTTTCTGTCTTGTAAACTGTTGATATTAAAGTTGTTCACATATTATCACTTAAGTATCAGAACGCGTTATTATGCTTACACTATTGTAGTATCATGGCTGTATGGTTTGTTGTATGAGTGTGCAGTGCAGCGGTAGTTTGTGTCCTAGCAAACCGAAGATATCGGATTGATGCTGTGCTGTTGTTGGTCTACCCTTTAAGGCACTGACCCGGCATTGATACAGCGTTAGGTCGATGTCTTATCACAGCGACTGTATAGGGATTAACATATGTTACGAACCGGCCTAGCTTGCGCCATTTCTGTGTTGTCAAAAAAAATCAAATGAATCGGGATTTAGGCCACCTTTGTGCACATATAGGCTAAACTGGGCCAGGAGAACCTCCTGAGGATGGTGAGATGATTGAGACACAGGATTCGAAATTCGAGCCCTGGCGGTCTGGGCCGAACAAGCTACCGAGACCGGGAACCGAACCCCGAGCTCTGGCGTGAAAGGCTGCGGTGCTAACCACTACCCTAGGGCCCCCGCCCTGTGTTGTCAAGACCTGCACACTGAGTCGGCCCACTGTCGATGATAACCTAGCAACTGTTAATTAACAACGTTGTATGTATGTAACCTCATGTTCTGTCTCTTGACAATTTTAAAGTCGCTGTTTTTGAGAACTATCATCGTTGTATTTCGTGTTTTTATCATCAAACCAAACATTTGTTTACTCTGGGCTGACAACATTGACATTTTCTCGGGGGTAGTTTTAATCCAGCCAGTCTTCATCGATTTAGGACTGCCCAGCACAAAAATTAAAAAACTTTTGCAGTTCTAGTCTAATGACATGTTTACATCATATGGTCATATTAAGAAGCCAAAATATAATTACTGATTTTTTTTATTATTTTCAGCATGATTGTGTCGCTTTAATGACATAAATTGACATTATTAATTTGAACCATTTATATTACCCTTTAAGACCTGGTTGTAAAATCATGTCGATCAATATACTTTGGCGAGCTTAATATTTTATCATTTTTTGAACTTTCAGATAAATTCCTATCAGGGTTTAATATGATAGATAGAACCTGCTTAAATATACCATGGATGGTGTTATTATTTGCTGTCAATCATCAAGTAGGAACTTTAATTTCCTTAATTTATTTTTTATTAGCTGTTTATTGTTTGTCAGGGATAAAGAAGATGAAAGTTATAACAGAATGTATGCCATTTGGTTAATGTACTAAACATATCAACGCGAATGCGAGGAAGAGTATGTATGTAACGCCAACACACAAACAATCACCATATTCGGCTCATTGTCTACACACCAACGCAAAAAAAATAACACGGAATATGGGGTGTTTTTTTCGTGGTAGGACGTCGTTTATTTGGCTTTCCCAAGTGAAAGCCGAGACAACGCGCAAAGAAACATGACAGTTTTGAAATTTGTGTTTTCTTTCGTGCTCACGTATGGGCTTTTGTGCTGGTATGTTTTGGCATATAATCTTTGGTTTTGAAAATGTTAGAATAGTATATTTGATAATTTCCTCAAACATACTCGTGCTCGCGTTCCCTTTGGTGTGCTTCAAGCCTTAAGTCTTAAGTGAGTATAAGATTATTCGAATACTGAGAAATGTTTCAAATTACTACAATACATAAACAGTTTTTGAGGTAAGAAATACTTTCAGAACGGGAAAATGAACGTGTGAAATTATTTTGATACAAATTTGAAAGACCGCGAAATGGACAACTGCACATGACTAAAAAGTTGGGCCGCATGTGCAGTACGCTACATGTGAACCGTAAGGAAGTGGAGAAAACTAATGTCAAGCTAGGTCAGCGCTGTCTCTGTCAATGCGAGAAGTCGATCCAATGTTGGCCCATTGTCGCAGACGTTGGGCCAACATTAATACAACACATGATCGATGATTTTTTGGTGAGTGTACACGTCGTCAAGTTAAATTATGCAGGTACCAGCATAATGGCCCAGAGTCGCAAGCAATGTATTTACTGTTTGAGACGCTAACTTAAAGAGAATCAGAGGGGGTTTAAGTAATTATTCAAACCCCTTCGACCTGAGTATCTGAGGGGGTTTAATTAATTACTTAAACCCCCTCTGATTCTCAGGTCGAGGGGTTTCAAGTAATAACTTCAACCTCTTCAAATGCTTAAGTCGAGGGGGTTTGAGTAATTACTTAAACCCCCTCGGATTCTCAAGTCGAAGGGGTTTAGGTAATTACTTAAACTCCCTCGGATTCTCAGGTCGAGAGGTTTTGAATAATTACTTAAACCCCTTCAGATTCTCAAATCGAGGGGGTTTGAGTAATTACATAAACCCCCTCGGTTTCTCCAGGTCGAGAGTGTGGGTCGTGGGGGTTTAAGAACCAACCGTTCAGATCCATTAAAATTACAGTTCCCCAGTATATATGTTCCCGATCTCTATGCTCCCCAGTATCAATGCTCCCCGGTCTTATGTTCTATGTTCCCTGGTCCTATATTCCCCAGTCCTATATTCCGGAGTAATTATATCCCAAATTTATATGTACCTCGGGCCTATGTTCCACAGTCTCTATGTTTCCCCGGGCCTATGTTCCCTGGTCCATATGTTCCCCAATCCCTATGTTCCCCAGTACCTATGTTCCCCGATATCTATGTTCCCCAGTCCTATGTTCCCCAGTATCTATATTCCTCAGTCTCTATGTTCCCCGGGCCTATGTTCCCCAGTCCCTATGTTCACGATACCTATGTTCCTCAGTCCTATGTTCCCCAGTATCTATATTTCCCAGTCTCTATGTTCTCCGTTCTATGTTCCTCAGCCTCTATGTTCCCCGTGCCTATGTTTCCCGATCCGTATGTTCCCCAATCCCAGTACCTATGTTCCCCGGTACATATCTCTCCCGAGTATTATCAGGGGGAAGGGGTGAAGGGGGGTAAAAGGAGTGTTACAACAATTTGTTGCAAAAATTAGATGATTCGTTTCTTTTTTCAGGATGGTAGCCACTGACACCTTAGAAGAGTTATTTTGTTCACTTGTCGACAGAAAGAGGTGTGTAAAATCACTTTTCCTAGTTCTCGCATGAGAACGTTTTTCCTGACACGAGTTTTTTTTATCCCCTGCCCGAAGAAGTTTGGGCAGGGGTATAATGGCGTCGCTTCAGATTTCCATCCAGCCGTCCTGCTGTCCGGTCGTCCCTCTGGCCAGCCGCCCGTCATTCCGCGTTTTGTTTCCGGAGCAGATCTCGTAAACCAGTGGATGGATTTTTTTAATTTTGCACACACGCATCCCTTCGGGGGGGGGGGTGTATATGTGCCTTTTGGGATTCATGAAGTTTGACCTACTTAAATGTCCGATCATTGGCCATAGTTAACTTTAATATGCCTGATATCTGACAAACTGTGCCAGATTGCTGGACGATTACTATAAAATGTGTGGTTTCAGTGAGGGCTATTGAAAAATGGGTGGGGGCCCTAGGGTAGTGGTTAGCACCGCTGCCTTTCACGCCAGAGTTCGGGGTTCGGTTCCCGGTCTCGGCGGTTTGAAAGAAAACAAAAATGTTTCTTCCCCATCCACGTGTGAAAGTCAGTATTGTGGGGAGCCTCCGTGACCGAGAGGTAGCGTGCTCGGCCTCAGACCGCCAGGGCTCGAATTTCGAATCCTGTGTCTGGAGGACAGTGTCATCTCAATCATCTCACCATCCTCAGGAGGTTCTCCTGGCCCAGTTTAGCCTATATGTGCACAAAGATGGCCTAAAGCCCGATTCATTTCATTTCATTTTCATTTGCGATCATCATTGAGTTCACTATCTGTTATATACATGGCAAATTGTGCTTCACATCCTGTGTAAAACAGAATGTGAGACTTCAGAGAATGGGGACTAGGAAATTAGTTAATTAATTGCTACACAAGGGTAAAAGTTAGTACAGATGGATACATATAATCCTAGGCAAAGCTAGATATTTAGGCCTCACTGGAATTAAAACAGACACTGGTAAAATAGCATGAATAGGCCTATCCCCATGAGTCATGTAGCCTATGTGTAGGCTTATATGGTGAACATAATAATCAGGACAGTGTGTAAATGTATGACTAGAAGGTTTTAATTCAAAGGGTATTTTCTTTACAAGTGACTGCTAGCTTAATGTTGGACCACTATTTACTACTCTTCACCAACATGAACCCAACCACAGACCTTGGGACAGTGTCGCAGATTGTGGGTCAACGTCTTAATATACTTATATTTATATGAACGTGTCTATATCATATTTATTGCTCCATTTTTTATTCCAATTTAGAAGTGTAGGTTTCGTGATAGCTAAAAAAATCAGAAAAAATTAAAATGTTCCATATGGTCAGCAGATGTGGTCTATTTTCCATGATAAGCTACAGTAGTTACCAAAAGTTTAAATGTGTAGGTTCGGGATACCAATAATTGAAAATAAAAACATCCACCTAGCATATCGTGCATCTTTTTTTCCCACCTAAACAATTTATTGTGTTTCTCTGATTTTTTCTCAGATACAAGATTCTGGGAACTCCGAACAGGCGTTTGCACATCAGTATATTTTTATATTTATTATTTTATTGATCAATTATTTTATTAATCTAATATATGATGTAAAAATCTCAAATTAAATGTATTGACTTTGCAAGACTTAGCTTCGCATCTTAACTATTGCATTACTAGCCCGAGCAGTTTAGTTATCACGAAACCTACACTTGTAAGAAGTTGGAATCAAAAATGGAGTAATACATATTATGTAGACACGTGCATATTTTTTTGTAACTATATAGCGCTACAGTCACATACTGGTAACCATGACAAACATCAATAATCAAAAATAAGAAATCGCCATGAAAACACGTTTATATTATTATATAACCAAACCTGACTATAGTTGCCAAATACATGTAAATTATAACATTTGAATTAAAATTATTGTGCAAGCAATATTGGGTCAAGGGGCTACTCTAACATAGTGCAGCATTGGAGACTAGTCTATTGTATGATACTGTTTTACCCACTGTCTTAATATGAAAAATACATGTTAAAACTGGTCATGAGAAATAGGTTGAGTGTTTGGCGGTAATACCTCCCCTTTGTCATAGAGATACTGCATGTGTGCACATACTTGCCAGTTAGAATGTTACATTTTATATGTAATGTGGACATTTGAGAGCTCTGAGAACATTTTTAAAGGAACGACTAACCACAAAAATGACAATGAAAACCATAGGGTAGACACCTTTTTAAAACGAACTTGATTAGATTATGATATATTGCGTGAACTTAGATTTTAGATAATGGCTGCCTAAAAACATAGTCTAGATACTTTTCCCAATTCTAACTTGATTTGTTTCAGAGATAGTCTATATTTCTTAATATGGAATAATTATTTTGTAATTATTTTTTTTAAATAATAACGAAAATACGTACACAAGTATAACAAAGTGAAAACACTCGCCATTGCGTTTCATGATATCACACCAGGAAATTTGTTTTATGCTTTTTAGGGTAGATATTACATAAATTGTGATAGAAGGAAATACATAATAATAATGACTATGTTGCGGATGTGAATTGAATCATAACCACCACACCCATTGTTGGCGATTTTCTTTGCTGAGCTTTCATCGTGTTCAGCTTTAGGCTTTCTTGAATCGATAGGGTTTGATTTGTCATCATTAATTGTTGACATAGTGATTGTGGATGTTATGTTTTCTGTGTGATCTCGTACAACCACAGCACTGCTGTTTGTTGACCTACTAAAGGGTGTGACTGATGCGACAACAACATCTTTAGAACTCTCAATCAGGGTGTGCCATTGATGCTCGTTACATAAGTTATTTTCACAGAGACAGGTTGTTCCATTTCCAACAGATATTATTTTTTTTTTGTAACTAACTTCGGCTATTGGTATATGTAGGTCTGAGCTACAACTCGTATCATCGATTGGGTGGCATCCTCTTACTATTACCAAACGATTGTCTGTGAAGAAAAACATAAAAATAGACTAAGAAAATAATTAAAATAAAGACATTCATATTAAAGCGATGTAATTAGTGTTACTATTGTTGTTGTTGTCAACAGCAGAAACACCAGCAACAACAACAGCATCAGCAGCAACATCAGCAATAACAGCAGCAGTAAAACAGCAATATTAACAGTAGCAGTAGTAGTGGAAGTAATAGTAGTGGTAGTAATCAGCCCATTATCAACATGATTATTCTAACCAATATAGAAGTTCCCGTACTTGGTTCTGTGGCGCTGGCCCAACATTGAAGCGATACCGAATCAGCATCATGAGAACAATAACTATTTCAATTAGCCTGTATTGAAACCAAGACAATGACAGGCCAGTATGTGTAGTGCTGTTTCGCCATGCCTACAGCATTTGCCCGACTGACCTGTTGACTAGGGTCGAAATTTTGAAGATGGGATGTGCATCATCATTTACATGCGTATGTACAGGACCAGTGAGGGAATATTCCACCACCTGACGTCAGAAATCACCATCCTGACGTCAAAAACAAGCTCCTCCCTCATATCAATCTCGGAAATCGACTCAGTGGATGAAAAGCGTAGCGATGAAGTTATCTTGCCATCAGAGCTTCTATTAAAATAGCATGGAGAATGATTTTGTGCAGAATAGTTATGGAGACTTCACCTGACTTAACTAAACCACATTCTGGTGAATTATGTACAATTATAAACGTCATTGGATGAAATTATTATCTTTTAGGAGCATGATGCTTTATTTTTTCAACGTAGAGCTCAATATCTAGCACATTCAGTCCACTCACTGAGATGTGTACCTAATGCATTCCGTCTAATGCGATCATACCGTATTTGTATATATAAGGCAAACGCACTCGTTTCAGTTGATCAATGAATAAACTTGAGAACAGTTAGCATTTTAATAACAGAGAATAGCGAGCATATTTCCAAACAGGACAGTCAGATTAGTTGTAGAGTTGTTTGATTTTCCAGGTATGCAAACTAAATTTATCAATCTATTCCACACCAAAACGAATAATGTAGCTTCTGGCTTCAGCATTTTTATACTACAATCAATCCATCAATCAATACCATTTCTAACGCGCCCATATCGTCAGCGGACCGAGCTCAGGGGTGCACAAATCTCTAGCGTGATCATGCGTCATAATCAAGGCCAAAGCAAGATAGTCATCAGGGAGCCAAACTACCGAGGAGCTCCGGTGGGAAAATCAGATCAAATAGGTGAGATTTAAGTAATTTCCTGGATGTTAAAAAAGTTTCGGCACTACATTCCAGGCAGGGCGTTCCATAAAGCTGGACCAGATGTAGAGACAGCTCTTGACCCAGTGTTTGTTCTCTACGGGGAACAACAAATGTATTTGAATTTGTGGAGCATAGATAAATCTGCCATATATGCAGGCTGGTTGTCTTTTAGGGTTCGGAAAGTTATTGCAAACATTTTAAAACGAGTACGAAACTTGACAGGAAGCCAATGTTATCGTTTTAGAATAGGAATAGAATGACTAAATCATTTGAGCTTGGTTACCACTCTCGCAAGGCAGTTCTGAACGCGTTGTAATCTAGCAATATCCTTTTCTGGTATATTGTGAAAAAGTGAGTTACAATAATCTAACTTGCTACTGACGAGTGTCAATGCAATTTGCTTGGCAAGTTCTACAGGCAGGCTTTTTTGTGCTTCACACAGGTCACAGATATGATAGAAGCATGACCTACATGTTTGGGATATGTGTTTTCGGAAATTCAGGCTACTGTCGAATACTACACCAAGATTTTTGGCTGATGGCTGATGTTGATGTCTTGACCTGGAATTAAGCTTGGGATATTATGCAATATTTTTTCTCGATGAAGTTTGGTTCCAATAAGAAGAAATTATGCTAGGATTAGGCTTCAACTTAGACCCCGCCATCCAGGCCGACACATATCAAGAGATTCCTTGGCGTTTCAAACTGATAGGGACATGTAAATTTGAGTATGATCGGCATAAATATCATGGTTAATGTCAAAACTAGAGACAATAGCGGTGAGAGGAGTAGTGTATGATGTGAAAAACACAGAGCGCTGTGGAACTTCATATGAGAGTGTCTTTAATTTTCTAAGGATTGGTGCCTATTGTTCAAATAAGAAGAAAATCTAATTTGAGCTTGGCCAGATATTCCATACCAATCAGAAAGTCTGTTAATTTAGCATGGCCAATGGTGTCGAATGTGGCTGACAAGTCAAGCAAGGTCGGAGATGTAACTTTGCGCTTGTCTATATTAATAATGATATCGTCATGTACTTTCAGTAGAGCCGATTCTGTAGAATGATGTTTCCTGTAGGCTGATTGTAATGCATTACATAGATGCTGTTTTTATATGAGCTTGCAGCCGATTGGCTACTACCTCTTGTAAGATTTTGGAAATTAAACTCAAGTTGGATACAGGCCTCTAATTTTTCAGTTCGTTTTTAGGAAGATATGTTTTCCTAAGTAGTGGTCTTGCATGACCTTCTTTGAAATTTTGATGAAATGTACTACTAGTTTCCATTGAAATGTAATATGTCAGTGATGGGAGTTATTATTATGCCAAGACAATTTTCCAACACGCTTGTAGAAACGGGGTTCAGAACACATGATGAGCTCAAAATAAGCTTTTTGATCTCATATTCTGATATACGTTAAAATTTCTTCATTTTTTATATAATTTCTGGTTTTGTGCACTAGTGAAATATTCTGTACTTTATCTGGGAATTTGGAACGGATAGTTTCAATTTTATCAACAAAATACTTAGAGAAATGATGTGAATTCAGGCTATTGAGTTATATAGTTATATAGGCTATTGAGCTATAGGCGACGAGGATTGTCCAAATTTTCTGAAATAGCACCGCTGAATATATTCCGAATTAGCTTTTGCCATCATACTATTATACATGTGGCATTGATGTTTGTAACGAGAACGATCTAGATGTGTGCGAGATCTGCACCATGTTCGTTCAAGAAACTTATGTTTGTTTTTTTATTTTGGGTTCAACCCCTCTCGGCGGCGCACTGAAGAAGTCAAATTGTATTACATATTAATATAAAACACTTCTTGAAATCTGCTATTTATTTTATGCTGAGACTACAGCCTCCCCGCTTTTAAATTGACTGATGCCCCCCCCCCCATGTCGTGGTGGATTTAAAAAACTAATTTGCTTGATTTTTATAATCGTCTAGTTTATTCAAGTATGAGATTCTAGGATGCATTAATGTTCCAGTATGGACGTATGATGGTCATCTTGAATTACTCTTTTGGAACAACATTTTCGGGAAATTATGATCAGGTACATGGCTAGCATACAATTTGTATTCAGAGATATGATATGCTTACTCAAACACAGATTTACTTAGTATGTGATCGATGCGGCTACGGTAGATAGGACCCATGCTTAAAGTAGGTCACACATCAGTAGATTTGATTTAAATGTAACAAAGGATCAGTAGCAGGATCTGAAGTGCCTGTGCCGCACATTGGGGCAAGGAGCTTCATTGGGTGAGGCAGAATACGTTTTTAATCCTTAAAGCGCTTAATTATTTTTAAATAAACCATGGTGACCAAAAGGTTTTTTCAATTTGAATCAACAGCGGAGCCAATGCAGCACCAGCATCAGTGAATACGCTGGTGTAGGCCGTGGTAGCCTTAAATAAGCGGCACTAGAGTGTTTGACAATAAGTCTCTCATGGGGAATGAATGAAGTTACCCTTCCTATTGTATTCTGGAGACTATCCGACCCGAGGATAGCGGAGCTGTGCGAAATGCTACTTTTTTTCAGTAGTAAATTTCATAGCGAAATCCAAGTTTCCGGCCGTTTGGGCATGTCTGGGGTAGATCCCCTAGACATGCCCAGAACCCCTTATCAAGCGAGCGAAGGAAAACGCTCTCAATAACCCACCATGCCCTATCATCCCCACCCTCACATCATCATCTGTACATCACTCATCTCGTCACTCAAAAGACCTTTTGTGCCGAAATCTGACGTAAAACAATGATTTACTACTACTACTTTTCAATTTGAAATCATCATAAATGTCTTAGTTAGCTTCTTTCGATTCATTTGAATACCAACTGATATGTTATGGGTCTACGACTATTATAAATATTTTTACTCTTACAGTGCGGGGATCGTCTTTAGACGTCAGACTCTGACGTTTACAGACGTCAGATTCTGAAGTCTAAAGACGATCCTCGCGCTGTAAGGGTTAAAATTGAACACATTTTTTAACAGTTCCGAGGCACCATATGTGAAATTTACCATATATTTTATTAAAACGTATACTCATAGCGATATTATTGCATGTCGATTTCAAAATGGAATGAATAGTTTGTAAAAACGTATACTGATAGTTACTTACAGCTATTTGGCAATAGTGTGACGTGAAATCCGGTTGCAAAGCACGCACGATACTTGCTGCTACACGTCTTTATCGGGCTTGTATCGCTTTTTAAGCAGGCGTTGTTCACTGGTGGCGATTCTCCTTCAAACCAGCTTTTTCGACAGTAGCGACATTGTAAACTTTCACCTGTCAGTAATAATTCAGAATTTGCAATGATTTTTGTAGAATGACTTATTATTACTGTGAGTGGGTGAATTTTAATTACATAGAAAACATCTTTTTGCTTATTGATTCACATACATCCAACATGCATTGCCAACACGCTGGTAAATAAGTATTTTTTTATTTATTGAGTTGTCATTACCTGAACGTGTATAAGAGTCCACTTTGCACAGACTGTGTGTGTCAAACTTGTGCGCATGTTCTAGATGTTAAAATAATGTCAGGGTTGATCAGACCATGAACGTACATTGTTATATAGCAGGTAATTGCCACTGCTTAGATCATGAATGTACATTGTTATATAGCAGGTAATTGCCACTGATTAGATCATGAATGTACATTGTTATATAGCAGGTAATTGCCATGGATTAGATCATGAATGTACATTGTTATATAGCAGGTAATTGTCACTGATTAGATCATGAATGTACATTGTTATATAGCAGGTAATTGCCACTGATTAGATCATGAATGTACATTGTTATATAGCAGGTAATTGTCACTGATTACATCATGAATGTACATTGTTATAAAGCAGATAAATTGCCACTGATTAGATCATGAAGGTACATTATCATATAGCGGGCTTATGTGGATGAGATCATGAATGTACATTCTTATCCGACTGGCGCTCATTAGATCATGAATGTACACTGTTATATAAATGTTAGTAAGTGGTCTGTCTGTCCTCAATGAAATATTTCAGTAGAAACTATGGATAACACTCACTTACATTTGTGAATGGGATATTTATATATTTAATATCAGGTCGACATGCCAAACCACTCTTGTCAAAATATGATAAATTTGATGCAATTTGTCATAGTGTTAATGGATAATGCATTTGTGGGTGTATTAATTGCCGATTAGTTTTTATCATCTCATAATATTGGCTTTAATTACCTGTGTTTATCCAGTCAATAATAATATCTGTGAACATATTTTGGCGATAATGAACCTTGTAGACCCAAGATCAATAATAACTTACCTCTTACAATGAGCAGTGTAGCACACACCAATCTGATCAAACGATAAGCCATGGCAAACTGCAAACATAACGTAACGTGCTATAATCGAAGTAATAGAATTATTAAAATAAAGTGTATCCAGCGTTAAAATAACAAATACAATTGATGAAAAATATCCCTTGACAGAGTTATTTAGGTTATTAGAATTCTGCAATATTTTAGATTAAAATGTCTTGATGTTGTATATGATTCTGTGATGCGAGTTTGTATTACAAGCACCAAGTCCAGAAGCAGGGACACCAACATTTTTTACAGGGAGCTCTTGTAAACGAAACACAATTATGTAAAGTGCCTAAAAAAGTGTGCGACACATCGCTGGTGGATCATTCTTTTTGTATCAACACACCGCTAGTGGATCATTATATTTGTGTCGACACACCACTAGTGAATGTTCCATTAGCGAAGACACACCACTAGTGGATCATTCTATTTGTGGCGACACATCGCTAGTGGATCATTCTTTGTGGCGACACATCGCTAGTGGATCATTCTATTTGTGGCGACACATAGCTAGTGGATCATTCTATTTGTGGCGACACATCGCCAGTGGAACATTCCATTTGCAATGACACACTACCAGTGAATCATTATATTTGTAGCTACACATCGCCAGTGGATCATTCTATTTGTGACGACACATCGCCAGTGAGTCATTCTATTCGTGGCAACTCATCGCTAGTAGATCATTCTCTTTGTGACGACACACCGCTAGTTTAGCATTCTATTTGTGGCGACACATCGCAAGTGGATCATTCAATTTGTGGCGACACACCGCTAGTGAATCTTTTTACTTGTGACGACACATCGCTAGTAAATCATTATATTTGTGACGACACATCGCCAGTGGATCATTCTGTTTGTGCCGACACATCGCATTGGATCTTCCTATTTGTGACGACACATCGCAGTGGATCTTTCTACTTGTGACGACACATCGCTAGTGAATCATTCTATTTGTGACGACACATCGCCAGTGGATCGTTTTATTTGTGGCGACACATCGCAGTGGATCCTTTTACTTGTGACGACACATCGCTAGTAAATCATTCTATTTGTGACGACACATCGCCAGTGGATCATTCTATTTGTGACGACCCATTGCCAGTGGATCATTCTAATTGTGGCGACACATCGCAGTGGATCTTTCTGTTTGTGATGACACATCGCCAGTAGATCATTCTATTTGTGACGACACATCTCTAGTGGATCATTCTATTTGTAAAGACACGTCGCAGTGGATCCTTCTATTTGTGGCCACACACTGCTAGTGGATCATTTTATTTGCAGCGACACATCGCAGTGGATCATTCTATTTTTAAATCAAAGTTCAATTTTAAGAGGTTATCCCTATTAAAGTTATAATCAATCTATAATCTATGTTTTTTAAATATATTGTGAATATAATATATATTTTAATGTGAACATAATAATCTGTTATATATTAGGACAAAGTAAAAATACACGGAAATGTGTATCTAGTGATCACATACTTGACAATTTGTTTCTAAGTAATACCCCACTGTACATATAGGAGCTAAATACAAAACGTTGTCAAACCAATATTGTTTTTTTATCCGAAGACCCCAATGAATTTCATTAGATTGATAGAAATTGATGCCATAGCCACCTGCATCACACGTCTACTGACGACATGATCTGATAAGATATATTTTGAAGCGACATTTCTTCATGACTACCTTACCTTCATTGCCGACTCGAAACGAGTTCTATTGTTTCTAGACACGACAACGTTCACCTGTTTTCAAACACACGTGTGTGTCTATGTTATGTTGATCCAGACTGTGATATGCAACATTTAAAACCTGGTCGTCATATTTCAGGTGATATGTCAGGTTAGAATAAAATGCTTAAAATTGTTAATGTCATGTATGATATTATTCAGGTAGGAGAGTAACCCGTTTTTAGATAGCGATATTAATTTCAAATTGAAAATACCAGAGAGCGCATGGCCAAATCAATTCAATTATGTATCTCACTTCCCGTCTGCAATAGTAAGTACATCACAAAAAAATTATATTGTCCTATAAAATGTTGCTGACCCTTTTTTCAAAACTGCTGACATGCTCAAAGAAATATTTGACCATATTCCAAATTCAATGAGCAAAAAAAGCTTGTGCTAGATCAAAACCTGAGCTAAATTATAAAAACGTCCAAAAGTTGTGACCTCAACGGCCTGGACTGACTGACCGCCTGGGAAACATCACACATCTGGCTGCTCAAAATCATTATATAATTTATATGTTTTAGTGTTTTTATATGCATTATGTTTGATAATAGACCTGCACACTGAGTCGGCCCACTGTCGAAGATAACCTAGCAACTGTTAACTAACAACGTTGTATGTATGTAACCCCATGTTCTGTATTTTGGCAATTTTAAAGTTGCTGTTTTTGAGCACTATCACCGTTGTATTTCGCGTTTTTATCATCAAACCACACACTTTCGTAGGCATTCGTAGGAAATTTTACTCTGCGCTGAAGAAACTGACATATTTTCAAGGATAGATTTAATCCAGCCAGTCTTCATCGATTGAGGACTACCCATATATAGAAAATACATGGAAAATAAGCAGCACAAAAATTTAAAAACTTATCGATTTTTTAATGATTTTCAGCCTGATTATGTAGCTTCAATAACATAAATTGACATAAATAAATTGAACTCTTTATAGTAGCCTTTAAGACTTGATTGTAAGAGCATGTCGTTCGATATACTTTGGCGAACTTAATATTTTACCATTTTTGAACTTTTAGAAAAAATCCTATCAGGGTTTAATATTAGAGATGGAGCCTGCCTAAATGTACCATGAATGATGTTATTATTCACTGTCAATCATCAAATAGCAACCTTGATTTCATTAATTTTTTTTTTCGTTACATCTGTTTATTTTTTGTCAGGGATGAAGAAGATGAAAGTTATAACATAATGTATGTCATTTGGTTAATGTGCTAAACACATTAACTTGAATACGAGAAAGAATATACATGTGACGCCAACACGCAAACAATCACCATATTCGGCTCATTGTCTACACACCAACGCAAAAAAAATAACGCGGAATATGGGGTGTTTTCTTTTTTCGAGGTAAGATTAAGGTGGGACGTCATTTCTTTGGCTTTCCCAAGTGAAAACAGAGACCACGCCCAAAGAAAACATGAAAGTTTTTGAAATTTTTGCGTTGCCTTTCGTGCTCACGTATGGGCTTTTGTGCTGGTATGTTTTGGCAAATAAAGTTTGGTTTTCGAAATGTTAGAATAATATATTTGATAATTTTCGGGCACAAATTCATGCTTGCGTTCCCTTTGTTGAGTTTCGAGCCTTAAATGAGTATGGGATTATTCGAATACTGAGAAATGTTTCAAATTACTACAATACATGAACAGTTTTTGGGGTAAGAAATATTTTCAGAACAGAAAAATAAATGTGTGAAATTATATTGGTACGAATTTGAAAGACCGCAAAATAGTCAACCGCACATGAGTGAGAAGTTGAGCCACATGTGCAGTACGCTACATGTGACCCTTAGGGAAGTGGAGAAGAGACTAGAGTCAAATTACGTCAGCGCTGGCTCTGTCAATGCAAATGCGAGAAATCGACCCAATGCTTGCTTAATGTTGTCCCATCGTCACAGAAACTGGGCCAACATCAACACAACATTGGATCTATGATTTCTGGGTGAGTGTACACGTCGTCAAGGTAAATGATGCAGGTACCAGCATAATTCGAAACGTGTTGTAGTTGTCAGGTTGTTAGCTTGTTGCTGGCCCAGCGTCACAGACAGTAACCAGTACCAGTATAAAACGGAAATGCTGATAGAAAACCCCTCACTAGAATCAACTGAGAAGAGGTGCAATATATTTGCTGTGTGAGACGTCAACTAAAAATAGATGGTTCATGTCGGTTAGTTCTTAAACACCCAAAACCCACACCCTCGACCCTGAGAAACCGAAGGGGTTTAAGTAATTACTCAAACCCCTTCTACCTGAGAATCCGAGGGAGTTTAAGTACTTACTCAAACCTCCTCGACCTACTTAAACCCCCGCGGATTTTCAGATCGACAGCATTTAAGTAATAACTTAAATCCCCTCGGATTCTCAAGTCGAGGGGGTTTGAGTTATTACCTGAATCCCCTAGGATTCTCAAATTGAACAGGTTTAAGTACTCAAACCCCCTCGGATTCATAGGTCGAGGAGGCTTGAGTAAGTATTTAAACCCCCTCGGATTCTCAGGTAGAAGGGGTTTGAGTAATTACTTAAACCCCCTCGGTTTCTCAGGGTTGATGGTGTGGGTTGTGGGTCGTGGGGGTGTAATAACTAACCGTTCAGGTCCAATGAATGATATTACCACGGCTCATTGGTACTACTATACCAAGAACAATGTTCCCCAGTCTCTATGTTCCTCGTTCCCATGTTCCCCAGCCCTCAGTATCTATGTTCCCCGGTCTTATGTTCCATTAGACCGGCTTCAGATAAAGCTAGGTGCCACCTGGAATTAACATTAAAGATATAAGATTAAGATGTGTGTGAACACAAAAATTCAGGTTAACGTGCTTCTGCAGCTGCGTTTGGCTAAAATAAGTTATTATATTCAAAATGGCCGCAAAATTAGCAAATTTGTGAAAAAAAAGTTTAATTCGCCATAAATATTAATTGATATATGACTGAAGCCATAATATACCCTTGTCGAACTTGCATCATAGCCAGGACAAAATATCCAATATCATGCAAAATAACTGACCCATAGTAGTTTTTGTACTTTAAATGTGGAAATATGCATATAGCACTGGGGCGAAACTGGATAGCTAACGCCGGCGTTAGTCTATCCAAGATGGATGCACCGAAAGTGGGTAAGTCAGTTTTCTGCTCTTTTGAGGTATTTTATCACAATTCTCGGGCTAGCCATTCACCCACCGTATTTATATGAATGTAAGGGATTTTTAGGGAGTATCGGGGTTTGTTAAAAACGTAAAAGTTTGGTAAATTTGACATCCGAAAAAACGCGGAAAGATTGACTAACGCATTTTTTAAATAATACAAAGATTGACTAACGGGACTGATGAGATTGACTAACGTACCCTAGGATTTTCTAACGCTTATAATATATCACACTCCTAAATACATATATTAGGCATTTGCATTGTGATTTTTCTAAGAATTAACTAGGTATTGTTCAGAATTAACTAGGTAATAACATCAAACAGTAGACTATATATGGACAGTAGACTATCGTGGTCCGTATTATTCACTTAAGTAGGCCTATCATTTATCCTGTATGTTATTGTTAGATACATAATTGACTTCTCTGTAGGGTATATTATGTAATAGGCCTACCATTTATAATATTGTTCACCAACCTCACATGGCATGACAGACACTGACTGAAGAATTAATACAGACAATCAATGTACATAGGCCCGCAGGTAGAGATCTGTAGAGAACGGTAACATCTAGGCTACATATGACATCAAACACGATATAGTGCCAATGTACCGTTAGCAATGGTAAATCTGTTGTAGACTGCTTTGATGATATCTTCCCCAAACGTGTGTTACGTTACATCCATTCAGTGATGGACAGAGACATAGTCATCACTCGGATTTGATTTAGAAAAAAAGGCCCAAAAAAATGTCTATTTGCGGTTCTGAAACTAGCATGTTCTTAAAAACTTAATTTTACTGCACCATGCATCCAGTATTATACCAGTGGGTGGAAAATGTTCTTTAACATGATAATTTTAAAGTGCCGTTGACATCTGTTACGTTAGCACTTGATGTTTATTCCAAACAGCAAAAATGAGAAAAATGAAATGAAATCCCATAGCCATTCTACAATGTAACAATATGAAACCAGCCATTCAAGTAAATATCTTAGCTGTGTGCATATACATTGTGGGCAAGGAGCCGACTTCTATTAGCACTGTTGCTAACGTGACACTAGAAACATGTCAAAACTAGAAGTGACTGTTTTTGGCACGAAAACATTAAAAGCATCCCCGTTACATGACTCAAACTTGGAGAGATTGCCACAATAAAAAAATCTAAGTAAAAAAATTACCCCTGCCAGGTATTTTTTGTCCTCCATCAGCCATCTTGTTTTTAATGAATTATTCACCGATTTTTTATGATTTTAGCCTGGGCATGATCATTAGAAATGCCTAGAGAACCACTGCATACAATTTGAATGCGATCCAATTAACGGTTCATATGATATCGCGCTCACAAGCTTTTTGGGCGGACATTTTTTCAAAATGTCCTCCGTCAGCCATCTTGTTTTTAATGATTTCTTCCCAAAAGTTAATCAGATCATCACAAATACCCAGAGAACCACCTATAAAATTTGAATGGAATCCATTCAAAGGTTATTAAGATATCGTGCCTACAAGCTTATTGGGCGGCTGCTTATGGCATGGTGACAAAACAATATATGGGAAGAATTGCCCAGGCACATAGGTCATGTTTGTAAAAAATAAACAAAATTCATCAGTTAGCTTCTTAGTGAGAGCTAAATTCCTTATGCGGCGGCGGTGGAGACGGAATAATACTAAACACGATAAGCATCTTGATAGTTTCGGGGATGCTTAATAAACGTCATGTTAGCATGACTCAAATGCAACGAAAAACACTTAACTTTAAAATATATACTAGTTTAATCAGAAATATAATCTTCTGTCTTTTAATTTTCACTTGAAGCTGCTTCGTTAATTTTAATTATATTTCTTTATTAGTATAATACGTTGTATCCTTGACATTCATCAGATGTGTCTTGACTTCTGTCACGTTAGATGTTGCTGTTTATTGCAAACCGTCGAAATACATTTATTTTAGCCATTATACAATGCAATAATTTAAAACCAACAATACAAACACTTTTTTTCGAGAGGTGCAGAAGAATTTTAGTCAGCGAAGTGGCTTCTAGTAACACTGTTGCGAACGTGACATTAACAAAGTGTCAACAGAAACGTCACGTTAGCATATTTTAAATTCAACAAAAATGACACTTAACATTGAACAACCTCCTTGTTTGATCACAAATACAATCTACAGTCTTTAAATTCCAATATTGTTTATGGTTGCTTCATCGTTCACAGTTCTTTCAGCAGATTTTAAACTAATTCTAATAAATCATTTAGATTTTTTTCACAAAAATCACTATCTTGTTCTATTGATTTATTAAACTATCCCACTGACAAAATTATCTGAAAAATAACATAGTACTGCTGAAATGAGTAAATTTTCATCATATTTACAAAAAAATATGGCTGGGAAGTCAATGTGGGACTTTATAGTGTTTGATGTCATATATCTGTCTCCTTTGCAATGATCTAAGGTCTAACAGTTACTGTAACCGATAATATTAGGCTAGAGATACCTAGGGGGTGGAAGGTCAAGGTACTGTTTAATACTGACAGTAAATGTTATTACAAGTCTACATGTTCTAAATACCCACTGCGATTCGGCACAGAAATAATGAAGTCAAGCAAACAGTCTAGTATAGGGTGGAACAGGCCTATCTTCGCCAAGTAATTTTTGTTATAATAATAACTTTAACTATTGTGCTGCCATTATTCAAATATAGGCATAATGATAAAATAATATTTTAACATTAGAAATTGTAAAATGTAAGATAGGAAATGTTTTTTAAAGTAATATTTTGAGATATATATAGGCGGCGCTAGTGATCAATCCGACTTTATTTTGGTAGGTGTATTGACATTATGAAAGATATTGAAAAAAAACTATGGAAAAACTCGGCTCACTTTCTTCAGAATTATAGGCAACAAGCGATGTTGTATCAGCATGTAGGGCCTACACATGTAGGCCCTATATGCCTATGTCCCCAACAACCACTAGCTTGCATATAGTGCCTACATCATATAGCCTACATGGAAAAAATGTTTCCAATATGTATGTCATAGTTAATATTTATTAAATTATATAACTTCACCCCTGTCGATTGGGTATTGCAAGTTTAGTTGAAGACACAACAGATATGACTAGAACTGAAGAAGATAGGTCTATGTCTGGCATGAATAATTTTCAACTTACCTCAAACTTACCTCCCGAGGTAAGTTTAATAATATGGTGACGCGGAGAAACATGTTTCAGTCATAGAACACATAATCCTGCCAGCTACTAGTTAACTAATGAAGTAACAACCACTCTCATATTATCATCTATGTAGAACGCTAGTAAAAAAACCTTTGAGGGGATGATGTACATGTTTCCCGGACATGAATTATATCACACACGTTGAATAGAGGTGGCAAGTAGTAGGCCTAATAACAATAATAGTGAGGTATAAAATGTGTTCTTAAATACTAGGCCTACAACAGCTACTCACAGCGTCAGCGTTATCTAATCTTGAAGAGTTATCTAATCTCACAAAGCGTTAGGCAATCTTTGAACAAAATACAATTCCCGTCAGTCAATCCCAGACATCGCGTTAGTCAATCTTTCCGCGTTTTTTCGGATGTCAAATTTACCAAACTCTTACGTTTTTAACAAACTCTGATACTCCCTAAAAATCCCTTACATTCATATAAATACGGTGGGCGAATGGCTAGCCCGAAAATTGTGATAAAATACCGCAAAAGAGCAGAAAACTGACTTACCCACTTTCGGTGCATCCATCTTGGATAGGCTAACGCCGGCGTTAGCTAATCTAGTTTCACCCTAGTGATATAGGGTATTTTTCATTTCCTAAATCAAATGCTGCCCGGTAACAAAACGAAAAATCATTAAAAAGCATTCAAAATGGCCGCCGAATCCAAGATAGCAGCAAACATTTACGTTATCATTTTGATTTTTAATTTTTGACATAATATACCTAGAATCTAATGTAATACCTCATTTTTGACTAATCTTGGTACACTAATTACGTTGAAATGGGTTTTTCATCTAGAGGTCAAAACCAAGATGTCGGCCAATATCAGACATGAAAACCATCCATTTTTAGAAGCGACTATTGTCAAATTGTATATTCTGAAATATTAGCTCCAAAATTTCATGTAATACCTAATTTTAATCTACGTTGAAGATATTGATTGCAATGGAAGTTTTATTTTACCTTTTAAGGTCATCCAGAGGTTATATAGAGGTCAAAACCAATCGGTGGCCATCTTGAAAATATTACTTTTGACATAATAGGCCTACAAATGAATGTAATACCTCATTTGCAACTAATTTTGGTACACTAATTACGGTCCAATGGTTATTTTCACTTTTTAAGGTCACCAAGCATTCTAAATGGTCGCCAAATCCAAGATGGCCACCAAAATATACGTTGTCATCTATATTTGCTGACATTATTTTTACTTTTGACATATCGGCCTAAGAATCTAATGTAATACTCCATTTTCAAATAATTTGGGTACACTGATTACGTTGAAATTGTTTTTTTACGTTTCAAGGTCATATAGAGGTTAAAACCACGATGGCTGTGAACGTCCGACATTACAATCATCTAGAGGTCCAAACCACAATCAGTAGCCAACTTGAAGAACCTTTTGACATAATAGACATATAATCTAATGTAATACCTCTTTTTTCAGACAAATTTACGTACACTGATTACGGTGGAGTAGTTATTTTACGTTTCAATGTCACCAAGATGTCAAAACCAATGCTGCCAATGCCCGACATGGAAATCATTCATTTTTACTAGCGACTATTTTCAATTTGTATATTCCAAAAAATAAATCTATAATTTAATTTAATACCTCGTTATAAACTCCAGACGTTGATTGCAATGGTATTTTTATTTTTCGTTTAAATATTAGAAATTTTGAATATTTTTTTTCATATTTCGAATTGAATTGTAAATTTTCAAAAAGGGTATATTTAGAAGCCTACTGTATTTGGTGGTATGTTATGAATTTTATTCTCGTCTACATGTTTTTTGCATTTTATCAATTTTTTAAAAAAATTCTCACAATACTTATGACAGCATTGTTTGTATGGCGATTATTTACGTCTCTTGTTTTCATAAATGTTCACATATCTGAATAATACGCAGATTTCTTTGGTGCTGCACTAATGATAATGTAATGTGCATTAAAATCACAAATATTACGAACTCCCCTTTTTGAATTTTGAGAGCTAATGTTATTAATAATATTTATTCAAATATTGAGATGCCAACGTGAGGTGATCATTAAAAATACGAAACCAAACACAATTTGGCATTTGACAGAGAGTTTTATCTAATGTAATCCATATTTTAATTTTATTGTACTTCAAGTATTAAAAAAAACGATTTAAAAAAGCAGCTCAAACTGTGATACCATCTAGCTAATCAAGTTTTTTGTAAGTTAAAAATATGAAGTTGTATTTTGGGGTAGATTCTTAAATAAGACCACACACGTTCAAATTAATTATATCCAATCTAGACTGGATTTTCAGGGGCACTTGTCCGTTGTCGTTGATGGATATAGATGTAGAAAAGCCAACGTTTTGTTTCTTTGTGTTGTTGTCTCCTGATAGACTGTTTGTTGAGGTATTTTTTATTGTTCCTGTTGTTCCTGGATCAGGGCATATTGTACTCCTCATCTTGTTTATTAATCATGATGAACACATTTTGCAACCGTTTAACCCTTTTCAGCGCGGGCCTCGAGATATCTCGGGTTAAAAAAATATCACGATGTCCCGAGATATCTCGGGCAGAGTGTGTTTTCTTAGTATTTTTGTCTGTAAAATCAATGTGGTACGGCAATCATGGGGTTTACCTTGTTTTGGCTGATAATAAAAATGTTTTTCGTTTGATTGTGCATGAATATTACCCCATAATAATATCTGGACCGATGTAGAGCTGTCATTCTAAAATGTTTATTTTACAACGGAAAATTCAAAATGGTCGGCATAAAATTAATAAAATTATCATAACTTTCTCAATAGTTGAGATGGAGACTTGATTTTTTACACTAAACCATATATTTTTGTTATCAAGGAATACAATGAAACAAACGATACCTTCCTTTGGAATCATCATCATGCATAAAATACTATGTTAATACTTAGATGAAAGATTTGGCAAGATTACATAGTTGCACACCTTATCATTATGCTTTTAGTACAACTCATCCATAAACTGATAAACCTGACATTCTACATGACCTTGATATAACCTTCACGTTTCGTTTGGGCGGTATCCATGCAGTAAAGCACAACCTCACCCCATGTCAACCTGCATACCCAATTATGTATCAATCTTTGGCGATGGAAGCCCAAGCTGATGCTACAAGCTGCTGTATTATTGTAATTGTTCTTGTTCGATTGAGCCTCGAGGAAAGGGGTGTAATAAGGAAAAACATGGGGGCATCACCCCTCCCTATATCAGCACTGTCCTAGATTTCCTCAAAATGTGTTTTGAAATGATACCCGACCAAGAATGTGTCACCATCAGCCCTTTCTAGTAAATGACGGCACCACTAACAAGCTTGAAATTGATAAAAAAGTGGGTATTTTAAATATTTTTTTGCGAGGTAGACGTTGAATTGACCTTGATGTAACCTTGCCATGACCTTGCTGTTAGGCACCAGTAAAGCACAACTCCTTCTTATGTTATTATTTGCTCATAAGCTAAGAGCCTGCTGGTTTCTGCAGACAAATCTGACTTTACAAAATATTACAATACATTACAATATTTTTTTTTTTAACATTTCCCGCCCCCCCCCCCCCCCCCACCCCACGAATTCAGCGGTTGGAATGCAAGTGTACACAGCAGTTCAGCGTTAAAAGTTTAAGTCGTAATATAGTTTCATGGCATGATTCACACCGGGTATCAATGGCTGTGAACCCCACCACCCGAAGGGTGCTGAGAGTGAAATAAAGGCATTCGAAGTTTGTATAAAAGCTATTTTTAGCCTATCCAAATACTGTATTAGTATATAATACTCATTGCAAAATATCTGATTGGCAAGGGAGGCAAGGAACCTGGAAACAGAAACATTTTAGAATTTAATTAATTTTGATGCGCCCTCGGCGACCAGAGGGTCGCGCTGGTATAAGTGAGGTGTTGAATCAGCCAGTAGCTATCCTATATTTCGTGTCTTATCTCTTGAAATCTGAATGAAAAAGGCCGATAAAGTTGTAATTTGGCAGATCCTTCAAATGAACATTTGAGACCTTTTTTTTATTAAACCTATGCCTCTCGTGTACACTTAAATTCACTTAGCATGTTTAACATACTTAAAATTGCGCTCTGCGCTTGGCTGTCCAACATGTGACCTGTTTACTTAACACTCAATGAGTGGACAATACAGTACATGCTGCGTCGCTGATTTTTAGAATGTGAATTTTAGGTTGAGATTCAAATCATGGTCCAATTAAATCAACACTGTCTTGAGACACTAGGACTTATATTGCGGTGCGACAATGTCGCCCCGTGTGCCTGTTGGCGCCATGTGGACAGTAGAGCCACCATGCTTCGCTGCTCATTTAAATTTTGGATCAAATGGATCAATTTACCTCGTGTTTGCCTGACTGTCTGTGTGCCGTCGCCATACTCCAGCATACCCATTACCATGCTTATGTTAATTTTTGTTGCCTTTTCTTGAAGGTATGTAACACAATCCAATTTTCACAGCTGGGAATTTCTGTTGTATTTTGTCCATAGCTATAATTAGCTTGACAAGTACTACGGCCTTGAGTACTTGAGTTTGTATGTCCCATTCTTGTTCAATATGACATGAATACACTGTTTGCACGATTTCGCGCATAAGCATGACTCCCAACTAAATAGTTTAGTTTTAATCACTGTGTGGCGTTTTGTAATAGAAGTGTGACAGGACTCCCAACTAAATAGTTCAGCTTTTAGTCACTGTAGTGTGTGGCGTGTTGCTATTGGGAAAGGTGTATATATCCTTGATTTTCTTAACCAACGACTTGTTGCTGACTAGTTCAGTAATAAACCAGCTATGCCGTTCAAGTCTACGACAAAATAGTGAAGGCTCTCACTTTCGCCAATATGTTTGATGTAGAAAAGACAATTGAGCTACCAGACAAGAACGTTAGGAATGTGAATAGAAATGTACTTCAAATATCCATAACTAATTAATGGGTGTTGCCAGTGTTATTATCAATACCAATATCACTATTTGTTTATTGAGAAGACCTTGAAAACATATTCAAAACCTGAGTTATGTTCATTCTGGACTATGTCAAACTGGCACCTCTTATTTCAATCCACATCATACCCGGGGAGTCCCGGTATGTTATAGACGTCATGCGTTGTATGTTCATAAATATGAATTACTGATGACATTCTGACTTGACTCCAGTTACTTTGCTTTAGATCTTTATATTTGATCTAGATCATGGTGATTATCATGCGGATACATCCACAAAGGATGGTAGGCCCTACTAGTAGAAATTTTGTCGCACGATCTACAACTGAGAGTACTGAGTACTGAGAGTACCACATCTAGGAGAAACTAAAAGACGAAAAAACTGTTCCTATATCAACATGCCATCACTTCTGAAGCACCATTATCAATTGGTGGCAATGGGGCGAAGGAATGCAAATTATAGCTCTGATTAAAATAAAACAATAGGCCTACAAGATTCCAGAATCACATCGGCAGGATGTCCGGCGATCCAACTTCTCCTACCTTTTCAAGCTTTTGTTAAGTATTTCTTAAAAATCCTATTCTTCAGAAGCCGTTGACACCTAACGTGAAACGCAGGCCCAAAATAAGACAATATTCTTGCAAATGAGTAAGAATGATTCATCCAATCGACCACTCAAACCCAGCCTGTCCCGTTGAAAGTGGATTTTTTTTCAAGACGTAGCTATATGTATGGTGTAGAGCTACCTCCTTTCAGGATGACACTCTATCCAATGCCAGAAGTAGTCGAAGAAGTCACACCATCTCACTGATTTTTAGTTTGAGATTTAACTTGTATTGTATCCCTCCATTTGAATAATTCCCAGCGTTTTTTTTCAGTGGATACCAGCAGAACTGTTCTCTCATGTTAATTTATATGGTATGAATGTTTGTTATTGCTTTTACATTCTCTGGATCCTTTTTTCAATAGTGACCTTGACCATTGAATAAGTGATTACAGCCACTTTAAAAGTTATCTCAGCCGCCAGAAAAGTGATCTAGCTCACTAACAATCTTGTGTCAGCCCCCAAAAAAGTAATCGCGGTCACCGCAAAAGTGATCTTGATCACTAAAGAAACCATCATTTTAAAAATCATCTCAGCCACCACAAAGGTCATCTTGGCCACAAACAAACCGATCTTAGCCTCTGAAGAACTGATCACAGCCACTTTATCTCAGCAACTACGAAACTTATCTTGGCCAATATATCAGTGTCACAGCCACTTTAAAGGTTATCTCAGCCATTACAAAGTGATCTTGGCCACTGAAGAAGTGATCACAGCCACTTTAAAAGTTATCTCAACTGCTACAAAGATGATCTTGGCCACTGACAATCTTATGTCAGCCCCTAAAAAAGTAATCACAGTCACTGCAAGAATGTTTTTGATCACGAAAGAAACCACCACAGTCACTTTAAAAATCATCTCAGCCACCAGAAAGGTGATCTTGGCCACAAACAAACTGATCTTAGCCTCTGTAGAACTGATCACAGCAACTTTAAAAGTTATCTCAGCCGCTACAAGGTGATCTTGGCCACTAACAATATTATGTCAGCCGCTAAAAAGTGATCTCAGTCACAATTGATCTTGACGACTAAGGGAGCCATCACAACCACTTCAAAAGTCATCCCAGCCATCACAAAGATGAACCTGGCCCCAAACAATATGATCTTGTCCACTGAAGAAGTGATCATTGTAATCATTGTAATCATTTCTGCAGTGGTCAGCATCACTTTGTAGTGGTTTAGATTTTTGTTAATGTGGCTGTGACCACTTCTTCGGTGACCAAGATCATAATGTAGAGGCTTAGAGAACTTTTTCAGTGGCTGACAGCAGTTTGTTAGTGGCCAAGATCACCTTTGTATTGGCTGAGTTAAATTTTAAAGTGGCTGTGATCATTTCCTCAGTGGCCAAGATAACTTTTGTAGAGACTGGGATAACTTTTAAAGTGGCTGTGATCACTTCTTCAGTGGTCAAGATCATTTTTGTAGCGGCTGAGATGCATGAAAGTATGCATCATGCAAAGATGCATCATAGTATGCATCAAAGTTAAAGCCCTTGATAGTAACTTTCAACTGATATTAAAGATGTTGGTACATTTGTTTTTAATTTTGGTACTCACTGGGTGGAAATGTGAAACATGGTCAATTTTCCCGAGCAGGAAGAAAAGTAAGCAAATCTTAGGTCCAACAAAAAAGTGTGTAATATTTTAAAACAGTATAATATTTATTATTCCAAGTAGGTTTATTTTAAGTCAACAATAGTTCTATAACATGTTGGAATTAAAGCTAAACATTTATTACATACAAAACTCGGCTCAGAGAAAAGTATTTTGACTACTTACTGAAAAACTATCAAAACCTTAGGTAAAATTAAAACAAACCTATAGCTATCTTGTGCATCTGTCAATGATCGAACACAACATATGTTACATCCATGTGAAGGCCGGTGCCAGTAGCTTTCCATTGATATCAAATATGTTGATATAGCTCAATAGTTGACTTCTTATTGGACAAAATGTTAGCAACAGTCAATTTTCCCGAGCCTCAATGAAAACGCACCAATTTTTATGTCTAACCAAAAAGCGTGTAATATGTTCACATTACTCATTATTTTTATCCCAACTGAGTTTATTTAAGTAAACAATAGTTCTAGAACATGTTTGAATCAAAACTAAACATTTATACCATACACAAATCAGCCGAGAGAAAAGTATCTTGACTATTTACTGAAAATGTTTGAAAAAGAGGTACAATTAAGGGACAAAATACTAGCTTATGGCTCTCTTTTGTATTTGTCAATGATCGCACATATCCATTTACATCCATGTAAACGCCTGTGTCAGTAGCTTTCTATCGATATTAAATATATTGATTTAGCCAAAAAATTGACTACTTAGTGGGCGAAAATGTGTAAAACGTTCGATTTCTCATAATCGCACATAGGTAATGTACATTTTTGGCCATATTTCAGTAAAGCAGCAGCAGTTACCTGATTAACATTCTGGCCCCTGAGTAGTCCAGCTATGTGAAAATAATTGGCAGTACACATTTTTTACTACAATTCAAGCCATTTTGGCCGCCATTATGTCCGAATTTCCGCAACCATTTTGTTTTGCTGGTCTTTTATAATAAAAATATATTGATGCAAGTTCGACAAGGGTATATTATGGCTTCAGTCATGTATCAATGACTGTTTATGGCCAATATATCAATTTTTTCACAAATTTGATAATTTGGCGGCCATTTTGAATATATTAGCCTAATTTAGCCAAACGCAGCTGCAGATGCACGTTTACCTGAATTTTTATGTTCACACACATCATAAGGATTAAAAAAAAACCTCATGTCATCAATGTACATTCCATGTGGCACTTTGCTCCATCTGAAGCCGGTCTACATGTTCCTATGGTCCCCAGTCCTAGTTCCCCAGTATTTATATCCCCCAGTCTCTGTGTACCCCGGGCCTATCTTCCCCAGTCTCTATGTTTCCCAGTCCATATGTTCCCCAATCCCTGTGTTCCCCAGTACCTATGTTCCCCGATACCTATGTCCCCCAGTCCTATGTTCCCCAATATCTATGTTCCCCAGTCTCTATGTTTATTAGTTTATAGAGTACACTTTGACGGCATTAATTTCAGCAACTGAACTAAGTAAAAGATACTGGGAAAACACTGTCAATATGCAGGAGGTAAACTGTTTCCAGACCCCCATGGTAACACAACAGTTTGTGTCTCAACACAAAGCCCACATAAAATAATTGGTGAATTATTTCCTCATAGATGTCGCTCAAGTATATAGAGTTTATATGATTTGAGAACTTACTCTTAATGCGGCGATGTGTATGAAACACATATAGTATAATGACTGATAACGGTGGATGTGGGGTGATATGTTATTGTGGGGTGTGCAGGGGCAACTGTTGCAATCTGGGGACACCATTGTCCAGTGTATTTTGACAGTTGACTATACCTTTAATTTTTCAAACACGCATTAGGGGGTGTATAGGCCTATGTGCCTTTTGAAGTTAATGAAGTTTGACCTACTCAAATGGCTGACCATGGGCCATAGGTAACTTTAATATGCCTGATATCTGGCAAACTGTACCAGATTGCTAGACTATTACTATAAAATGTGTGGTTTCAGTGGGGGCTTTAAAAAATGGCTGGCTTGCGACCATCATTGAGTTCAATATCTGTAATATACATGGCAAATTGTGCTACATATTCTGTGTCGAAAAGAATGTGAGACTTCAGAGAAGGATGCATGATGACTTGGAAATTAGTTTTTTAATTGCTACACAGTTGTAAAAGCTAGTACAGATGGATGCATATAGGCCTGGGCAAAGTTAGTTAATTAGGCCTCACTGGTATAGGCCGAATTGAAACAGACGCTGGTAAAATAGCATGAATACGCATATCCTCATGAGTCATGTAGCCTAAGTGTAGGCTTATATGGTAAGCATATTTAAATAATCAGGACAGTGTGCAGATGTATGACATCGGGCTTAGAAAGGTGTTAAGTCAAAGGGTAAATTATTACAGTTTTTACAATAGTCAGGGCCCATTTTCGAAATTTCTGACTTGGTAAGGCATTTTTTAATAGAATTTGGCATGCAGTTGTTCTTACACAATTTGGGAACGCTGATTCCAAATCTGCCCCATGCCAAGCTATATTTTCATTTTGTGTTTTTCCTACTCAAAATTCAAAAACAAAATGGCCGCCAAAATTAGTGAAAATATCACAACTTTACATCACGGCTTGGCTTACAATGAACATAAAAACATCATTTCGGTGTATTAAAACCCACCTGAGAAACTTCCTTAAGTCCCCCGAATTTCACCTTGTGCGTTTGCTGCTAGAGGACAAAATCCAAAATGGCCGCCACTGCAAGGCAATGTGCTATAACTATGCTTCCAAATAACGTAGAGATGTGTTTTTGGTGTCTACATATAGGTTTCTCACACCCGGGAAACCAATTCAGAGCAGTGATAACATCTATTATCAATATTTCACAAAGTTATGGGGGAAAAAACAAATGTTGCGCCAGGAAAACGACACATCGTAGGCCAGTGTAATAATAATGATTTATTTAATAAAGTCATTATTTCACATTCAGAAGCCGAGGGAAACAAACGTAATATCCGGCATGTATGTGGCCTATGTGATATCCACCTGCATCGTGTTTTACAATACCGTAAGGAAGAAAGCAATAATTTAAATGTGCGTTGGCCACGGGTGGCACCCTCCTGCCCAAGCCCTGTACTAGGGTTTGGCGAAACATGGAGTTAATCCATTAAGGTGATATGCATAACCATGGCAATAATGACACACACACATGTTCCGTTCCTATTGAGACAACAAGTCGTTTAAATTTAACAATTTATGATTCTAGTAACTAGGTATATTGTGCTGGTTAAAATGCGCAGATCAACTAAAAATTATGTTTCTTAATCGGATTGACAATTTACATAATCATGATAGTAGTACTATCATCTTAATTTTTATATTTTTGCTCAGAATAGATACCGTACAAAAGCCTGGTAATGCGTTGATAACACAGTTTTCAGACATAATTGAACGAATAAAGTCCCAACCATCGGCTCAGAGATCCACACAGAACCGTAATGTAGGCTACACAAATTTCTACTCCCCTAGCTTGAATGAGATGATATCACCATCAATAACTATGATAAAATACAGTTACACGATATCGGAAATCTGTAATTTGGTGCAGAAGTTGACTTTTATATGTTTTGGGCATAGAAGATTGATGATTGAGGACACGCTAGGGTAATGTTGAAAATACTGACGATGAATTTATTTTATAAATATAGTATGAACATACACCATCTTCAGAAGATGTTAGTAACTAACCTAGTCGTGTCAACTAAATGCTATAAAGTGTCATGAACAAATCACCAAAGATTATTGGGTGCACTATTGTAACAAGATATTTTGCAAGAAGAGGTATCAATGTTAAAGACAATAAGTCTTACCATATATAAAGTGATGAAATTATATGATGGACGTGAAGATATTTAAGTCCCTAATAACTATATGTCTCCTCCAGACATAGTAGATTAATTATCATTCATACAGAGTGTTTATTACTCATCTATTATATTATTTTGTAATAAACATTGATCATCTAATAATCTATGAAAGACACATGTATCCTACATCAAAAACATTTCCATGCACACTGCGATGTTATCTCAGATGAATATAACAGATAAAGTACAGAATCAGGAGGTGGGCAATACAGTTTCAGTTCAATGTTCAAATTCACCACTTTTTGGTAAAGAACAATGCCATTCAACTATTCAGCGAACACTGGTATTTAAGTGTGAAAAATACTGAGGTACATGATCGGACGTTAAATGTTATTATGGCAATCAAACTGTCGGATACTGACAATGTTGTAGTCGTAGGAACTGATGTAAACTTGCTCATTCTGTTATCGAAACGTTCTCATCATAGCAATGCCTAGCTGTGTAAACCTAGAACTGGTGATATTTACCGTACCATACAACCGTCTCATTATGGCTTCCACAACACCAGCACATCAATTCTAAAAGAAAGACATTTAAATTAATGCATAAACACCCAAAACTGGAACTTAAGCCAATTAGAGTATTTCAATGTATCCTCTTCGTCAATAACCCCTGCCACAAAGAGTGGATATTGTTTCCGTTGTATTTTAGGCCTGTTTGGCAATAAATACAGCTCTGGCCAGATAACAATATTATAAACATCTATGAGATTGTGGTTGTAGCTTCATTGATGGACAACTGCAACTAGTTCTCGTGTAAAAGCTTCCTGCTCAACCTGAAGAACTATCACATTTAGTTTGATTAAGTGTGAATTAGGACCACGATAAAGTAGCCAATGGCGTCCTATCAAGGAGTCGCTACATCAATTCCGAAGCTGCAGAAATATATGATCAATATATTGATGAGGGTGACTATTCTAGCATTATCATTATGCAAGATGATGGCAATAATGCAAATCTGAGATATACACAGCAAGTCTATGTAGCTACAGTGATGAAAGTAACACATGCTACTTTTGTGCAATTTCCTCATAGTTAATGTGCTGTTCATAAATAATCTTTTTTTTTTTGCAATCCCCGTAACTACATGTAACATGGAAGTTGAGTTTTGTGATGCTGTGTAATTTTTTGTATCAGAAAACTATTAAGGCGCCAAAAATAACTTCCTACGACATTTAGATAAATGGTTATTAGTACTTGCTGTATAATTGGCGGCCATCTTGGATTTTTCCCTATATTTAGCCACCAAAATCAACTTTCTATGAGTTTTAGAAAAACGTTATGGTACTTTCTGTATTATTGGCGGCCATCTTGGCCATCTTTGCGTGATAGTTGACCAGGTCTTAGAACATAAATTCCTCAAAACAAAAAATGTTATTTTGAACACGAAAGTCAAGTTTGTGTGTCTGCTGTGCACCCAGACATGATGTATGATCATGATAATTGAGACTTTATCTGATATTTTGGCGGCCATTTTGTTTTGCAATTTTGAAAGGGAAAAACTAAAAAAAGAGCTTGGCATGGGGCAGATTTGGAATCAGCATATCCGAATTGTGTGAAAACAGCTGCATGACAAATTCTACTAAGAAATGCCTTACAAACTTTAAGAATGCCTCTTTTTAAAAAATGGGCCCCGACTACAAGTGACTGCTAGCTTAATGTTGGACCACTGTTTACTACTCTTCACCAACATGAACCCGACCACAGACCTTGGGACAGTGTCGTAGATTGTTGGTCAACGTCAAAGACAGTGGGCCAAAATTAAGCCAGCACTGTGTCGAAGTCTCATGCTGGACTAATCACTATAGCATAGGCCTACTGCCCAGTATGAGTCGATGCATTGAACTGGTATTGGTTAGGTGTTTGACCAATGTTCGTGTGATGTCATATACTATCTGGCCAAATGTGAAGAAGGTGAACGCTACATGACGCTACAGGATCTGGCGAGACGGAACCTAAATCATCTCACTGTTAATATCCAGAAGTTTGTCTGCCATATATAGACCATATTTATCAAATCACTGACCTTGTATATGGGCAGTTTGAAATTCATTGGTATTCATAGATATACATAATGGACGAGTATGGATATATGTAAGGTGACAATCATTAATTATAACATAAATCGCAACTGGAAAAACCTTTATCGTATTTTTAAATACAGTAATATCAGTATATTCGTAGGCCTTTTTATCTCGCAAATCTGCGAGCAGGGAATTTGAATGGATCACGTGATATACTTTACGCCACTAACTGGAGAAAGGCATCATGATGTATGGGAAATATATGGTATCTGCATTAAATGATCTCAAAATGACAATTATTGACAAAAGAAAAAATTGCACCAAAACTTTTCTGAATCATTAGACACAGTATATTGATATTAGCTTTGGTGCCAAAAATTACCGTTCGATCCAAGTGAAAAACACAACCTCCTGCAATACTATGCAGCATACAATTCATTGTATTTTTTTGCTTTAAGGTCCCGGTTATTTTCTCATTATTTAAGTATCTTAAACGTAGAGAAATTATATGACCGAAAGAATACTTAATATGCTGAGCTATTTGTGTTTAAAGCACTGACATATTCATGTAGGCCTACTGATGCTAGCTTTTAATATTTTATTAATCAATGATTTCGTTGAACTATTGTATTGATCAATAATTATTTTATTAATCTATTATGTTGGTAAAATCTCAAAATAAAGGTATTGACGTTGCTCCAACGCGCAAACTTGGTTTTCAAGACTTAGCGTGGCATCTCAGCTATTGCATAACAAGCATTATGTTACATCACCTAGTCGCCCATCAGCTTAAACATTAGTGCACCACATGCCATAAAACGATTATCTAAAAAGAAATCGATTCCGGTTTGGACACGTGAAATATGATACAATTTATTCATTCCTGAAAAGTGCGTCTGATTTTAAGAATTGAAGTGATCTGGTTTGCAAATAATTATTTAGTATTGTTTTTAGTGTAATTAGATAAAAGTCGTATTGTCTTTTATTAAAAGTCTAGCTACCTTGATGCCACCAGCTCGTATGTGTAGTGTAATTTTTTTTACTGATATGAAAACCCCTGTTCCGTGTTCCTAGAATCTTTTATCTGAAAAATAATCCAGAAAAATGCTATAAACTGTCTGGGTGGGGAAAGCAGATGCACGATATGCTAGGTGGTGGTTTTTATTTTCAATTCCCAGTATCTTCAACCTACCTATTTAAACTTTTGATAACTAGCTTATCTGGACATATACCGCAACAGCTGACCATATGGAACCTGTTTATTAACAGTTAACTTTCTCATAATTTTAACTATCAAGAAACCTACACTTCTAAATTAGAATAGAAAAATGGAATGATAAATATGCTGCAGACACGTGCATATTTTATTGTAACTACATGTATATAGCGCTAAAGTCACATACTGGTAACCATGACAAGCAACGGTATTCAAAAATAAGAAAATCGTAATGAAACCACATTTTGGTATTATTATATAACCAAACCTGAATATAGTTGCCAAATACAAGATAATTATAACATTATAATTACAATTATTGTTTAAGCAATCTCTACTTTTGGGTTATGGGGCTACTCTAATATAGTGAAGCATAATTTTTTCTCACCTACTGTCTTAATATGAAAAATACATGTTTGAACTGGTCATGAGAAATAGGTAGAGTATGTGGCAGGGTTGGGGTCGATTACAATGCATGATTACGATTACGGTTATGATTACATGTCATTTTTATTTATCGATTACGATTATGATTACGATTAATATTCATTATAATTATCGATTATGATTATGATTACATGCCATCAAAAATTATCGATTACGATTTTGATTACACTCTATTGTTTCGATTACGATTATGATTACGAATACATTAATCATATTTCGTGATTACAGTCACAATTAAGGATGATTAAAATTATCCTAGAAATTCTTATTAATAATAATGACATACTATAACAAACTTTAAATAACAGCAACTGCAATTGAAATTTACTTAGTTTCATTTATTCTTCTTGTGTTCAAGAATGTCAGTTTAACTTTACCAGTTCAACTTTAGTTATTGTATTACTACCAACGTTAATCAGGTGTCGCATTTCTTGTTTTAATAGCGTCTCGCTAGCTGGGCAACCATTCAAATTCCACAAACGATCTTACTGAACCTAATAAATATTCAATTCTGCGCGAATCTACTTTTTATCTGCGATGTGAATTATGGGATAACAAAGGTATCCTTATAAATCGAACCTATAGTCTACGAGTTTGTATAGGAATGTATTTGATATTAGATTATTTTTTACAGTCGAACAAAAAAAATCGGAGATATAATCTCGTTTTTTGACAATTTGGCAGATAATATAAACCTTGTCATTAAATAGTGTGTGGGATGCATGGGTAATACTAACAGCAGCTGCCACACCTGATTGCTGTGCAAACAGTTGATCATCGCGAGGAGCGTCCCACCTATTATATAATATCTATGAAATCTTGAAAACACGAGATGCTGATCCAATATTGGTGATCCAATATTGGCCCACTGTTGGGCCACCATATGCGTCGCTGGCCCAACAATATGCCAATATTGGATCAATGAGCTGTGTTGGCTGGGTACCCTTGTTTCCCAGGACATGCAACACGTAAGGTACTGATTTAAAGGCGATTTAAACATGCCATTAAGGTGCCATGAAGGTTATCGCAAAAAATATACATATAGGCCTATTTGAAACCGAATTGTAGCTGTAGCCATAACTTTAATCTTTAAAATAAATAAACATACGCAGAAATATATATTATTATTGCTCCGGACAGTTTGAATTGGCTGAGAACGACACTTAAATATAAAAACATTGTTGAAATCTCTCGTAAAGGGATAATACATGTGACCACACGATGATGTTAATTGTAATTGACCGTTTGCACGCTGGAGATGTCTGCCTGTAGCAATATTACAACTAATTATTTTATTATATATTTTAATTCACTAATATGGTTGCGGGCCTCGCAGAGGTCGTCCCGACCTGTTCCCGTCAACCAAAGTTAATAACCAGAGATAATAATTACTTGTACCATTTTTTTACATTTTGTCTGGATGCTGGGATGCAAAGGGTGCTAGGTTTAAAAACGCGGCTATGTTCATGCACGATTAGTCAACTATAGGTGCGCAGGCGAGGGAGGGGAGGTGTAGCATGCTTGGCGACCCCCACTAATAATAACTGAGTCGCGAGGCGCACCTAGAAGTTGTTATGTAGTGTTTATGTCACATTAGCAACCCCGGAAACGCATCAAATGTGAGACGCGATCCAAAGCTGGCCTATTGCCGGACCAGTGTCTACGACGTTGTACCCACATCAAACCAATACCCAGTGCAGTGCAATAAAGTGCTGAGTTAACAATATGTATCCATATTTGAAATGTATTATAAGCCCTGAAGCAAAATTTACCAAACGGTTCTAAATATAACTCTCGTTTTTGGTGTCGTAGTACCGGAGCAATTGATGTTTTTATTCAAGATTGAGGTAGCATGGTAAATTGGCTTTTGCCACCAGTGTGTCTTATTGGGAGAACGGCCCAAGTGAAGTACTCGACACCCAGCTCACACACTACACACATTCAGTTCAAATAAATATATATCATATATAATATATTATATATTATATATTTATATTATATATATTAATATATTATGTTATAATATTATATATATATTATATTATAATATTAAATATATATTATTTATCAGTTCAGTGACGACTACCACACTTGGACTGTAATTACTTTAATTTTTAATTAATTATTTTTCTAACATATCTTATGTATCCTCCTCCCACTCCCACTTCTAATCACTTTCACTTACATCCACCTGCCTGCCCTGTTTCAACAGGGGTAGGCAGGTGGACAGGTAGGCACATCAAGTTCATGCATTCAAGTGTCTGCCCTGGTTCTACAGTGGTAGACGGGTAGGCGAGTAGGCACTTCAACTTCACTTAAGTTTCTGCCCTGGTTCTAGAGTGGTAGACGAGTAGGCAGGTAGGCACTTCAACTTCAATTAATCATCCAAGTGTCTGCCCTGGTTCTACAGTGGTAAACGGGTAGGCAGGTAGGCAGGTAGGCACTTCAACTTCATCTAAGTTTCTGCCCTGGTTCTACAGTGGTAGACGGGTAGGCAGGTAGGAACTTCATCTAAGTTTCTGCCCTGGTTCTACAGTGGTAGACGGGTAGGCAGGTAGGCACTTCAACTTCAATTAATCATCCAAGTGTCTGCCCTGGTTCTACAGTGGTAAACGGGTAGGCAGGTACGCAGGTAGGCACTTCAACTTCAATTAATCATCAAAGTGTCTGCCCTGGTTCTACAGTGGTAGACGGGTAGGCAGGTAGGAACTTCATCTAAGTTTCTGCCCTGGTTCTACAGTGGTAGACGGGTAGGCAGGTAGGCACTTCAACTTCAATTAATCATCTAAGTGTCTACCCTGGTTCTACAGTGGTAGACGGGTAGGCAGGTAGGCAGGTGGGCACTTCAACTTCATCTAAGTGTCTACCCTGGTTCTACAGTGGTAGACGGGTAGACAAATAAGCAGGTAGGCACTTCAACTTCATCAGTGTCTGATCATTATCACCATATATTGCAGGAGTGGGTGTTTGCTTTCTAACACACAGAGTTGATTTATTAAATTTTAGATGTACTTTTTCAAAATTATTAACACTATCACCGGTATACCATATATCACTTGCATACTCTAATATGGGCAGTATTTGACAATTGAAAACCTTGAACGCAATAACAGGTGACAATTTACCGACTACGGGACGAGATTGCTTGTGCAGAGAAAAAACTGCTTTACCAGCTTGGGAAGCGAGTGAAGGGATGTTTCTTTCAATACATTCTTAGGATATTTAGTACTATATACAACACCTAGGTATTTATATTTTTCAGCATTTTCTACTACGTTATCACCATAGCAAAAGTTGTCTCATTCTGACGCATAACGTTTGTTAAATATGAGAACTTTTGTTTTAGGAATGCTATTATATGCCATAGGGAAGCATACTTATACAGGACAGTTAATTGTTTTTGCAATCCATTAGCAGAATCTGAAAAAAGGCCAAGGTCGTCTGCAAATAACAAGTATACAATTATTAAAGTATCTACGGGGATACCTTGACCTTGATCAAATGATTTAGATATATCCTGAAGAAATTCTGTAAATAATTTGGGGGCTGAGCACCTCGCACGACACCAAAGTCGCTTTTTAATATCTCGCTGATGCACGAATCCCATTTTACACGGCACTCAGCTTTAGAGAACATACTCTTTATTACATTTAAAAGATTGCCGTATATTCCTCTGCTCAGTAATTTATAGTACAGTGCTGATCTGTCAATATGGTCAAATGCTATTGTAAAATCAACAAAACATGTATACAGGGGCTTTGAAAGACACCTTTGCTTATTTATAATGGCACATATTTTAAATATATTATCAGTTGTCCGGGAGTTACTTCTAAAGCCGCCTTGAAAGGGATCATTATCATTGCATACGTCATTTCTAAAAGACAGTCTGTTATTATGTACAGATTCAAATAATTTCCCAATGGCATTACTGTAACTTTCCTGTAGTTATCGGGCACGTTATGGTCAGCTTTTTTGTGAACAGGGTGAATTATACCAGTGGCCCAACTTGACGGATATTCTCCATTGGCAATAACGGTATTAAACAGTAACTAGTGCTGGTAAGAGTTCATTACAGCCATGCTTGTAGAATTCCACAGGAATACCATCTATACCTGCCGCTTTTTTGCATTTTAACTTTCTAATTGCTTTTTGAATTTCATCTATAGCTATGGGGCTGTTTAGGAACTGTAACAAATCAGATGGGCCATTCTCTCCATTGAGAAATTTCGTGTACATCAAAATGTATTCGGGGTCGTGGGACAGGGACTGGACTAAGATAAATTAAGTCCGCAACGAAGATATATATGCCATCAAAGACAAATGTGACAAGAACTATATTTTACTATAGACTGGGGCAGACATATTAAAAATGTGGTCTATTAAGTTACCAAAAAATTCCACTAAGTTACCACTAAAGTAACTTAGGGGACAGCAACTTAGTAGACATTATTTGAATAACATGTGCTACGGATCTGAAAAATCCCCTCTATTGTTGCCCACTTGTTTGCATTAAGTTGTGATACAATTGAACTTCAGAATGACGTGTGGATAAATATATATACTATGTCCACAAGAGCAATGGTGACTTTGCAGACAGAAAATACATATACTATTGGCACATCTTTACAAAATCTTCAGCAAATCCCGTTTTCGTTTGATAATTTAAAAAATGTCATATTGCTTTCGCGAAAATACATGCAGTGGCACCTAGTGAACATTTAGTAATGATTGGAATCTCTTCACCAGGTGTCATCCATAGACGAAATAAAATGGTAACACAGTGGACATGGCTAAGAGAGACATTATGAAAAAGATCCATAACTAATATTTTTTTTTACATTTTCAATTTAAAAATGTTTACATTAATACTAGCCACAATACTAAATTTTATATGTTAGGGAAAGCAAACTTATATCACTGGCGTAATGTATTCATCAGCACCATTACAAACATAGGCCCGGCACTGGGACAGTAACTTAGTAGACAATTAAATGATATTTGTTTCTCAAAAATTCTAAATCAATTAAACTATCACCATAAATAATGTAAATATGTAAATACACGCTGTAAACTAGTTCATACTATATATTGGGTGAGAAAAAAAATGCTATACATTACATAAATAGATTTAATTAGGATGGGACAAAATACACCCCAAATAGTCTCCTTTTCGCTGGAATGTATGTACATGTATATATATAGGCTTTAAGATGTTTACTTTGCTAAAATCACACGACAATTTACGGTATCTCATACAGAACTAAAATCATGTTAAATGACATTTATCAAATGGCATTTATCATATTGCTATTTATGTCTGCGAATTTCAAAGGGATCGATCATTTTTTCAATGTTTATTCATTTTAACCCTAGCTGCGTCTTCCAATGTATTACCAATTAACTGTAAGTGTATTGACAGCGGCAAAGTGACATGAACAAGTAAATATTAAGGCTAAGTGTTTCGTGACGTAACCACCATCTGATTGTATTCGACACATTAACCTTGAAGTGCTAAGATACTGGATGACACATAGAAATTATATGCAAACACAGATTTATTTATCTTTTGCCCGACAGGGTGAATGAATAGACTCATTGAAAAAAATAATAATAATCCACAGAAATTGTTGTTGCAAAGCATGACCCAGCAAACACAAAATATTCCTTTGACATTTGTACAACGTCGGCCCAAAGTTTTCGACGTTGGTCCAACATTGTACAAATGTTATTCAAATGTGTCTTGTGTTTATTGCCTGCTTGGCAAGTCGGAGATCGCGTGTTCGAACCCCACTCTGGCCTTCAAATTTCAAAGAAACAGAATGTTTATTCCCCGCTCACTCGTAAAGATTCAATATTGTGGCGAACCTCCGTGGCCAAGAGGGAGCGTGCTCGGCCTCAGACCACCAGGGCTCGAATTTCAAATCCTGTGTCTGGAGGGCAGTGTCATCTCACCATCCACATGACGTTTTCCTGGTCCAGTTTCACATATGTGGCCTAAAACCTCATTCATTTCATTTTATTTTTAGTGGGGAGCTGTTCAACTAAAGCAAATATCCTCATTCCGTTCTGGGTTGATAATACGCAGTGCTACTGCTCCTGATCGTCTTTGTTTAACAACACATTACTGATTGAGAATAAATATTATGATAACAGCAGAGGTCTGGATATGTCATCCCGTTGGACATGAAAGGGGGTATCTGCCACTTTGTAAGTGGTAAATACCCCCTTTCATTTCCATACCCACTCAATATTTCACTTCTGCTGAGTGACGAAAATACCTCCAGTAACATAATATATCTGCATACGATGTCATTTTAAATAATGATATTATAAAATATTGAGATATAAATGGTTATTAATAAATACAGATATAATTATTATTATTCGAAACAGATATGACTAGTATTACACATAGCCTAAAAAAGTATATAAACCCATATAAATATATATAAAAGTTGATACACCCAGAGTATATATATTTTAACTATAATAAGACCTATATGTAGTATTTTAACTTTAATAAGACCTATATGTAGTAGAGCCCTTATAACGTGTTTAAATAATCTAGGCGTATATCAAATTCTCTTTATTTTATAGATTTCTACGCATTCCAACGTGTTTTTTTGTAAATATTTATAATAAAATATAGTTATTATATCGCTTGTACGCCGATGGTAATTAAAAAACATATTTTGGACGTGGAACATTGTGCTGACCATCTACACCTGTCATCCTTATGTACAAAATAATTGTATTTACATTTGCATGTTTTCATTATTATTCTATATATTCGAGTATATAAAGCCTTATAAATAAACGTCCTACCGTTCGAAAAGGTAATGTGAGTCGAATGATTTTTTCGTATACTGATTGAAACTGGCGCATTTTAATAATAAATAAAACTGACCTCTTTTACACTCACATATAAAATGTTTATTTTCACAATAAGCTTTTATACGCTTTCACATATTCCGCAGAGTTAAACAGTAGAATGACAGAATAGGATAAAATGAATAATTGGCAGTTATATTTATCACGAAAAGAAACAACTCAAAATATTGTCAGACCAAAAAAATGCTTGCTTTTCGTGATTTAGTCCAATTGGCTTGTATCGCTAATATATGTGACTGAGCTTACACGTAGCTCAATATATCACGAAAAGGAACTCGTATAGTTACTTGTTTTTCTTAAAAAAATGAAATATTATTGCTGCGAGTTGTATGATGTTGGTCCTAATCTATTAGTTGAATTAAAGTGTCCTTTAGACGCGACGTAATTGTTTGCTGTATTTATCACAAGAAAAACACTTATTATGATTTATTTGTTTTAGTACGTTGGTATATTGTTCAGAATTATATAGTGTCAGATTTCCACTTGAAAAATAATTTGAAAGAAATTGGAAGACATTGTTCAAAGTTCAAAAAAAAAATATATATACATCAAATTGAAATTCGTAGATATATTTCTCAATACGATACTACTGCAATACATATTTAATTGCTATAGGCTATATAAGGTGGCCACCATTTAATCTCCGGAGAGTTAAGTTTTTGTCGTGGACAAATTATTTATTTCAACCCGTCGCAGTGGCGCTGATAATTTAAAATTGTATTATATGTTTATATGGAACAGTTCTTCAATTAAATTATTTATTTCACGCTGAGTCCAGCCGAAATTATTTACTTAAAAAATACTCCGCCCCCCCCCCCCATTACGTAAATTGAACGTTCTTTAGGCATGCCGTTAATTAACGTTAATTTGGTATAATCCTACAAGTTACGATATATCGTAGGCTTCGGATTGGTCGAGATGGCCATCTTGACCAATCCAAAGCCTACAATATATCGTAACTTGTATGAGAATACAGCCCTGTGGTTCTAAATTTAACTGGGTGTTGGGTCTTAGCGAGTGCATTGTGTTCAGGATTAGGTACCGCCTACCCGGCAATCATGAGACGTTGGCCCAGCGCTGGTTTACCGTTGACACACCGTCTACGACGTTGGACCAACAGTAAAACAACGTTGAGCCAACGTCTCATGTTTGCTGGGATATTTCAAATAATAACTATGTATTTTAATATATCATGGCTTCCCAGCAAACACAAAACATTTGTATAACATTTATACCATGTCGGCCTAACGTCTTCGACGTTGGTCCAACATTGTATAAATATTATACAAATTCTTTGTGTTTGCTGGGATAACCCGGTCTGCGGATGCCTGATTGATTTGGGAAGTCGTCTAAACATACACGATCCTTGTACAGTACACTTCAATCATAGAATCATAGTAAGTGCTGCCTCTATTGATTATAGATGAACGAGACGCCTGGACGCCCGGCCGTGATTCACAGGTAAGCTGCCAGCTTGACTACCAGGTGAGCTGACTGCATGGCAACCAGAACAATCAGATGAACTGATGCACGCATCACTGATGTTGCGCACGCAGTACCAGTCATGCTGTGCATGTAGTATATAGTGGCAATGATATCGTTCAGACAGTAACAGTGATCTTGTATACGCAGTAACAGTGATGTTGTACACGCAGTGACTGTGATATCGCTCAAACCGTAACAATGATATCGTTCAGACAGTAACAATGACATATTAGAGACAGGCAGTGATATCGTTTAGACAGTAACAGTGATGTTGCGCACGCAATGAACAATCTACCCTAGCAAAGAATATATCCAAATATATTGGGGATATCAAAATCATACAGTAGTTTTCTGTATGGATTACAGTGTTGTATCACACCATTATATCGACGTCGCTGTAGCAAGAAATGTTTTATGCTATGACATAGCGATGACGTCACTGATGTATGGACGCGTACCATGACGTCAGTAACGCGTTTGCTTGCACCATGACGCCACTGACGTGTTCACGTACAGAATGACGCCACTAACTTGTTTATTTGCACCAGCGCTGGCGTTTTTGTTGATGACACAACAGGTTTTCGCTATATATAAAGGTAAATCAGCCCCCATTAATAGATTCAAATAATTTATATTATGTATTAATTATTAATAATATTAGTTGTCATTATTATCAATTATAAAAAAAGTATTATATACCAGTAAAATAAGCCCATTTGAAATTATTTAAGTGTCTAATATTGACCTTATTAATATTATGTACAAGTAAATCAGATCCCATTAACATGAATAATATATACAGGTACAAATATTTTTCACCCTCTCTCGAACATTGTTTCAACCTATGTGCGTACAAGGTTGCTAAGGATAATATATTGTACGTGCAAGGTAACTTGTTAACTCATTTATTTCCATCTATATGACAGGTTACCCAGGTATTTCCAAATACATGTATATATAAGGTTAACAATATGTTTCTATCTATATGTCTGGTTTAAAATATTGTCGTTTTTTCCATTTTTCTGTGCTAAAATGTAACAACATTTCTTTATAGAAGCTGAATCAAAGTCGGGTCACCTTAATTATGAGATACTAAGCTGGGCGACACCCGGGGAATGGACTATTAAATCACCCGATTTCCCATTGCCATACCAACTGTCTTCAGAGATCTACATTTACAATGTGACGAACACAGAAAAGCAAGGCAAAATACGATTGACGTTTGACGATTTCGTTCTCCATCCATCAAGTGTTATCAAGGTATTTAATCATTAAAACACCGAATAAAACTCCATCATATATGTTAAAGCTCTACATATGGTAGACACTTGAATGTTCACCCATTTGGAGAGAATACCAACACTTTTAAATATGGCTACACTCGCAACCAGGGTTAACAATAGTTTATTTTTTTAAGCATTTTTCCATCTTCAAGTGAAAAAAAAAAAAAAAAAAAGGGCTGAAAATCTATTTTTTGCACAGTTATCTTATGTGGTATGATTTATCGGGTGCTCCGCAAATGTAAAAAATTGATTTGCTGAACTGATGAATTAAGCAAAAAAAACTGGGGTTTGCAGTTTGGTTCACATTAACATTGATCACATTAACAGTAGCAACTTTAAATGCTAGTGAATAATTCGGCAGTCAATCTGTACAAAGTGGCCTATTTTGATGGATTTTACTACTGATCAAATGTATGCCATATATATATATATATATATATATATATATATATATATATATATATATATATATATACACTATATGTCATACATTTGATGTGCCATTCGTGTTGAGTAATTTAAGTGCTGGTGACGATATAAAACCCATTTTCTAAACAAAAATTGACTGCAATATATCGAATACACAGATGTATATTGAGGTACATTACTGACCAATCAAAGTAATACCGAGGTGACCGTCCTCATACGTGAGAATCTGGCGTCTGTAGACGTCAGATTCTGACGTCTAAGGAATGTCTCCGCACTGAACAAATTAAAATATTTATAATTGGCGTAGTCCCATAACATAGGTATTCAAATGAAGCAGAAAGATTTAATTAAGATTATGATGATTTCAAATTGAAAATAACCCTTTGGTCTCCATGGTTTTTACTAAATATTTCAGCATTGTGAGGGTGAAACTCACTGGCTCCCGTGAACCAGTCAATCTATTGTTCCTATTGACCATGATCCTGCCGATCACGACTATTGTTGTTTTTAGTTTGTCTTATTAGTCGATCAAATCACTGCTATTGTGAATAAAATGTTTGTTTAAGCATCAAGATTTGGAAATATTTGAAAGGCTCAGTGGAAAAACGAGTTTAATTAATGTGAAAAACGAGTTTAATTAATAAACTAAGTAATGTGACTTAGACTCGTTTTTCCACTGAGCCCTTCATTTGTGCTCAAATAAACAAATATGCATAATGCTCAGCCACTTGAAGTTGTGGATCGCGGTAACGAGACACAACTTCAAGTGTGTGAAAATTCAAATTGAATAATTTGGCGGTTAAAGGGTTAACTTAACGGAGTAAGGGTTCATTAGGGTTTTCACTGTCATTTTTATTATCTTTTGCTGATGTCAGATATACGATGGATCCTCCTACCAGACAACTTGGCTCAATGACGAGAGACCATTCTACCAATCAGAAGGTCGCACCCTGACCCTAGTATTTAAACCAGGTCAGGTGACGGAATATGAAGCCATTGCTCATCCACATCCGTATTACGTGGGGTTCACGGCCAAGTTTAGTTTCGTCTCAGGTATTTTTTTATTTTCTAAACAATAAAAAAAACTACTAAAATTGCCAATGTGCGAAAATGCCGATAAATTGTGACTATCGTAATTTGTCATATAATCAGATAATTGTCAAGTTAGAAAATACAATATAAAGTTTAGTTATTTTTTTTAATTTGAGTTTCATAGCTGATTTTACTCCACTTCATGCACTTTCAAAATACACTGGAGAAATTCAAGTTAACATGATTCAAACCATTAAAGTTGGTTCCCTCAATAAATACTTATACTTGTCAACTGGCATTATATTCGCTCATATCTATTCTATATGTTTATCTAGAGCCAAGAAACACTTGGTTGGAAACCACAGCTCCTGCAACCGGTGAGTAACTACAGTGTAGTATATTAACCCTTACAACGCTGAAATATGTTTGTATAAACCATGGAAACCAAAGGGTTTTTTCAATTTGAAATCCTCATAAATGTTTTAGTTAGCTCTTGCTTATTCATTTGAATACCTATGTTATGGTTCTACGGCCAATATAATTGTTTTCTCTTACAGTGCGGGGACCGACTTTAGTTGTCAGAATCTGACGTCTGCAGACGTCACATTCTGACGACTAAAGTTGATCCCCGCGCTGTAAGAGAAGAGGTTAATAACATATAGAGCCTACACTATATTGATGTAAAGAACCTTGACAAAAATAGTAGGAGAATATAGTGACTATGGTGGTATATTATTACCTTATATAATATAACCATGTAAACAGGTACGGGTCCAGTCGTTTATAAACCGTCGCCTTGGCGCACTTCCGGCGAGTGCTTATAAACACTCGTGCGTTTATAAACGGGCGGTCAATGTATATATATTATTCATGTTAATCAATATATATCTACAGTTTTGTTGTTTTGTAAAGTACATTATCGTATAACTCACCTAAGAAGTAAGATCAATGTCCGAAATCTGCGCGTTTAGCTCTTATTGTGTGCACTAAATCGTGTGTACAAAGAAATTAGCGTATAGAAAATGCAAATTACGCAGACAATTTGACCATTACTATATCTACCACCTCATAGTATTAGCGGATTGTACCGGCAACGTATACATTTTTTAGCGATGACACTTTAAGGAGGTGGGGGTCAGTGGTCAGAAAATCCATTTTGGCGATTTTTACTAATCAAAGCATCATTTTTCAAAGATTTTGCTTCTCAAGTTCATTACTAAGTATAGTCTATTACACAATTATCTAGAGAGCATGCTTTTCGTCGATTTCACCGTCAATTTTGAACCCATTTCCTTGTAAAGTTGCATTGGACATTTCCAAGTCACGTTCTAACATTGGTACAAATTTCACGAAATTATATTCAATATTTCAAAAGTTAGACTATTTGACATGTGTAATGGGTTTATAGAGGGACGTCATATTGTCAATTTAATACATGTCAAATGGTCTAGCTTTTGCAATCCTGCATATAACTTAACGGAATTTTTATCGATGTTAGGACATGACTGGAAAATGTCATGTACCAAATTTCATGAAAATCGGTTGATACTTGACGGATAAATCGACGAAAAGCATGCACTTCAGATAATTGTGTCATAGACAGTAGTTATGTGTTGTGTTAATTTATTCAATATACCAAATCTGGTATAATTAAGAAGACATACCTGATATTATGGAATAAAATGTACAGTTTACCAGTCATAGTGGCCGACCGTTTATAAATGCCCGGGAGTTTATAAGCACTCGCCGGAAGTGCGCTGCAACTGCTTATAAATGCACAGTCATTTTTAAATGGGCGGCCATTTATAAACGACTAGACCCATACCTGGTAAAAAGCCTTGGCAAATCTGGTAAGAGAACATAGTAACTATCCCAGCAAACACAAAATATTTGCATAACATTTGTACAACGTCGGCTCAACATCTTCTACGTTGGTCCAACATTGTACAAATGTTATCCAAATGTTTGTGTTTACTGGGATGGTAGTATATTAATAACATATATAATATAACCATGTAAACTAGTTTGCCCATTATCTCCCTAAATATTCTTGCGCCCATTCCCTGAAAAGACACAAATCCTTCTCACCCCCTGTGTCCATCCGAACATCTCACATAACAGTTATACCTCATATCTCAGATAACGAAAACAGTGTCTTCTTACCATTTATCCACAGAATTACAACATTACTGTAATTTTCTTAATTCACCAGACGCGGGAACAACTATTTAAAGCAGCAATTTGAAATATAACACATCAATCAGGATAAATGGCTAAAAACATCACAAAGTGTTAATTTCCTCGTATTTCCTATTTATATTTACCCATACAACCAGTCAATTACCATTGGAAAGCATGCTATCTATGAATTACCTGCCAAAACACGCCATCCCATCTTCCATTTGTCACATTCATTCATCAATTATATGTATTTTATTCAAAAGTTTACAGTCTAATTTATCGCATCGACGATGATAATACAAATAAACATAGACTAAACACTTTTTCTTTACATAAAACATCAGAAAGATCAAATTATATAATCATAACCCTGATTCAATACCCTTCATACACATGGTCTCACCACCCCAAATGCCAAACCCATTGAAATACATGTACATGTATAATGCCAACATTCTAAGGTCCGATTTCACCACTCTCGTCCCTAGCTAGACTCCAATGTGACACACCATAAAAAGACCTAAGCTGTCCTTTTTGAAAAAAAACAGCTACGAAAATGGTATGCTCACCAATCAGATTTTGAACTAGGCCAGATATGCGGGAAAAGGTCCAGTAAGAACCTTGGCAAAGATGGTAAGAGAAAATAGTAACTATGGTGGTATATCAATAATTTATTATCAGTGTGATCCCGTTAATGGCGTCATTTCTCTTAGATTTATGCAAATAAAAAAGTAGGTGAATGACTAGGTTGATGACTAGAGTACCACCAAAGACCATTTACAATAAGATGGTCGACTTGCGGATTTCACCGTACAAGTGCGTGTAATACATTATACAGTAGTGTCCCCTTTTAACGGGAGTTGGAACTACGCTTTGGTGTTCTAGGTTTGACAGGTATGACATTCATTTAAATAACAGAAGAGCTGTGTACAGAAAGTACACAAATATGTGGGCACATATTGGTAACAACCATAACTAGGCATCCGTGTCTATTGATTCAAACTCTTATTATTTAAAAAAATATATTTAGAAGACACAAGCAATATTACAAAATTATAATATGTAAGCCTTCTATCTCGGACCACTGACATCAATGTCACTGAGGACTGGAGCGCTAGCAGTATACTGATATCTTGAAAACAAGACATGTTCATTTTTATTACACAATTTATTTATACTTGAATTTTACTGGCGATAATGTGTTCATTGTTTTCCCACAGTACATGGTGTAGCCGAATGGGGATATATAATATGTAATATTACCGTCGAACATTCACAACTTGCATGTGATCTAGTGTCTTTGATGAACCTAATAATTTGATCTTTTTTATGACTCCTATGCAAAATCTTGTTCAGGTATATTTCCGACTACTCGTTCATTTGAACCAATTTGTTATATCAAGTTTTGACGTGGAACAAAAGCCCCACGCCCTGAATATTCAAATATTGCTTCTTAGACAGAAATGTATGCAATTTATTATTGGCAAAAAAATGACTTTACATGGATTACATGCAGAACGCGATACTTTGCGACACATATATACACTGATATATATGCAAGACTATTTTCCTCCTCAATGGTGATACCCATTTATTGTGGGAATGATTTCAGCATTGAATAAGCTAATTCTGTGACAGAATCGCTCATATCAGGTGAATCAGCAGTAACAGTAACATGCTTTATATCAGCAAAATATTTCTGTTCAGGTATATTCCGAATTATAAACATGACAAATGATCCGTGTCATTAGACAATATATAGTATAGTAATTATGTTTTCCTTTGCCCTTATATTTGTTTTCTCTCTTGTATCTACCCTTGCATATATCCTGACCTGCCAGCAAATACGAGACAATGAACCAATGGTGGGGTAATGCGGGTCCAGCATTACAAACGTTGCACCAGCGTCACTCTATAATTGTGTCAACGTCTCCTGTTAGCTGGGCGTCACCTGTTGTTTGTAAACAATGATTATGCATACTTGTTTATACCGGCGCATCAACCCCTGAAGTACCATAGGGAAGAAAAAAATTAAAAAGTATTGATAACTAATTACCAAATTATTCGATAATAAATAGAAGTAAACCTCCATCAATACATATTTTTCTGATTTTTATGATGTAAAGTATGTATTGTTTTTAATAGGATCAATGACGTAATTACTCGTCGTAATATGGTGAAATCATACTTGATAGATGGTAAAAGCATTAGTTCCAACCCCCATTACCGGGGGACAGCACTGAGAGCGATTCCTCCTTTTGGGGAGAGTCGACCATCTTATTGTACATGATCTTTGGCACCACCAGTAGTTATCTAAAACAATAAATAGTCGCCAGCATCATTATTAAAATATGTTTATACACAATTAAATTGATATAATATTATCCCATATCTTGCATATTTCCACCATGAAAACATATATCGATTGGTATAATACTGATTCTATCATATCTTTACATCATATAGCACAAGTACATTTTTTTCAGAATTTGAATATAGAAAAAAATGGTTTGTGTCGTCCTTATAAATATAATTGTTTTTTTGTCAATCTCAGACCTTCAAGAACTACTACTTGTGGCTATTGTGGCTTATTTACTGTCACGCTTTTGCCACATAAGCCTTTTTCATCGCACAAAGTTATTGTTTAAATGTGTTTTAGTCTTCACCAAGCTGGTCGTTTAATATTATTTACTTACAATTAACGTCTACATTTCATATCTTAATTATGCTAAAGATGAGTGATTGTTTGCCAGGGTGTTGTGGTGGCTCAGGGAGTGCAGGCTGGCATGGTACTACACCATCAATTATGCTAAAGATATGTTTTTCTTTCCCTCAGGGTGTTGTGGTGGCTCTAGGAGGGCAAGTTGGCATGGTACTACACCATCAATTATGCTAAAGATGTGTTTTTGTTTCCCTCAGGGTGTTGTGGTGGCTCTGGGAGTGCAAGTTGGCATGGTACTACACCATCAATTATGCTAAAGATATGTTTTTGTTTCCCTCAGAGTGTTGTGGTGGCTCTGGGAGTGCAAGTTGGCATGGTACTACACCATCAATTATGCTAAAGATGTGTTTTTGTTTCCCCTCAGGGTGTTGTGGTGGCTCTGGTGGTGCAAGTTGGCATGGTACTACACCATTAATTATGCTAAATATATGTTTTTGTTTCCCTCAGGGTGTTGTGGTGGCTCTGGGAGTGCAGGCTGGCATGGTACTACATCGTTGCCATGCGACTGTATCTGGAGTCGCTCGCTAGATGACGCCCATTATGTCAGCATTGTTCTGCCGTCTGTTGACTGGATTAAAGGTGAGCAACATAAATTATAAAAAGGACATACATTGTATTATCTCACAGTGTCCAATATCACTCGCATGCTACAAGTGTATGTGATTTATGGTACATAATGATATCAAGGTGTATATGTCAAACGGTATTTTGATACCCACACGAACATATTGATAATACATTGACACATTTGTTGTCTGTATTAACAGTTTATACAATAATGAGAGAAACCTCTATTAATCTTTAACTTGATGACCACTTTTTTGCAGGCTTAAAATGCAGTTTAGGATATGATTGCAAAAATCGTGCGGCGATAGTAATTTATATTTTGATTAGCAGCCATCTTGAATTTCGATAACACAAGCTTAATAGACTGCTTGCACGAGTTTGCTCGTGAACAGTTTGTCTGATTAAAACAGTTTGGCGTTGCTCACTGTGTGGCGTGTTGTCATTGAACAGTGTGTAACAGTTTGTGACGTGTTGTTATTGAGAAAGGTGTATAATAATCAAGTTAATTGTGGTATACAGGCTGCATATGTCACATCACGGCGTGAACGATGCGTCGAAAAGTTTTTACCAAGGGAAAGATTGTCTGAGTATTTAACAAATTGCTTTCCCGCTACAATTGCTGTCCTCCATAATACGTTATTTGTGTTTTTATATATTACGTTTTTTGTCTTTGTAGTTTTCCTTCAAAATACGTAGAGGTTTATTCCATTCATAATCCGTTGTTTTCCTTGACAAAACATCGACTATGTTGTTTTTCTTGATAATAACCGATGATAAAGTGATTGACAATGCATCGACTATGTTGTTTTGCTTAATAATAACCGATGATAAAGTGATTGACAATGCATCGACTATGTATTTTTTCTTGATTATAACCGATGATAAAGTGATTGACAATGCATCGACTGTAGTTTTCTTGATGATAACAGATGATAAAGTGATTGACAGTGCATCGACTATTCTGTTTAGCTTGATAATAACCGATGATAAAGTGATTGACATTGCATCGACTATGTTGTTTTCCTTGATAATTTAACAGATGATAAAGTGATGGTTCGTTACCACGGAGGTACGTCACAAAGCTTAGAAGTCCCTCTGAGCAGCTGGAAAGTCTTAGTGAACGGCATCCTGGTGGACTATGGCTACCATGGTAACCTGGAGGACGATGGCGGCCAGGTACTGGTGTTGGGTCCTACATCTACATTCTACATCAGGCTTAATGCCACCATCAAACCTGGACAGATGATGACCTTCGCCTCCGCATCATCCATCCCTGAAGCTATTGGTAAGCGTACACCCTCCCTTTAAGATTGTTATTTTAAAACATAACATCTACACCCCTCCCTTTGAGAATGTCATTTTAACCCTTACGCTGCCGGGACCGTATATATCCGCTTTGAAGCAAATTTCAAACCATTAAATCTAACTCGAACTGCTAAAATGTTTTTTGGTAGATGCTTAGTTAATCTAATGATTACATTTTGAAGATGTATATTTTTTCATAAATACAATTATTTTTCATCATTTGGAGCTGGTAATTGCGCTAGCAATTCCAGCTTCAAATGAATGAAAAATATTCTGTAAGAAAATCGGCCGCATAAGGGTAAAACACAACATATACACGCTTTTATATCCTAAAACAATATGTTCCCTCTTATACCGCTATAGTCGTTCTTATTAGCCGAACGAAATGAGAGTTTAGACATTTATATTTGCAAATGTCAGTAATTTATATAAATATGAGTAATTGTCATCCGCTTAAAGTTGTGGGTCGCGGTAGCGAGACACAACTTCAAGTGGGTAACAGTTACTCATCAATTAAGCATGAGCATAGTGGGTCACGGTAGCGAGACAACTCAAGTGGATGATCATTTTAATTATTTATTTAAACGCCTAAGGGTTATTTGAACTAAAATACAAGTTATTAATGCTTTGCATGATATAATAGAGGAGTGTTATGGCAGCAAACTGTCACACCGCTAAGCCATGAACCATATATATATACCTACCATGTACCTCACAGGGCCTGCTTTTATTCCTTTGACCTCCCCCAGATATCAACCCCATCTGAAAAAAATTGACATCCACCATATGTTTGTAACCATTGTCAAAATCATCATGTTTCTTATCATACAAGATTGGTGTATATCGCCATGTTTGTGTGTGTTTTGTATCGTGGATACAGAAAAAAGTCTAATTCAAACAATTATTTGTATATTACTGTTTGGTATGTATTATGATGAACATCATGATACTGGAACGCCTATCACTGTATTTTATTCTTAGACGATCATAGATGTTGACTATTTATGATACTTTATGTTTAGGTTTAGCCACCTCATATCGTCCACGGCAGTCATATTGTCCTTATAAGGCATGTGATTCTGTGACTAAGGCAGTCTGTGTCGCCACCTGGGAGAGGTGTGATCATAATACGGGGTCATCCACAGGTCAGTAAAATATTACCCATCTTACTCACTACGTACGTTTTAACACGTACAACGCTGAAATATTTTCGTATAAACCATGACGTCAGAATCTAACGTATGTAAACGTCACATTCTAATGAATGAAGACGGTCCCCACACTGAAAGAATTTATTTCTAATGGTCGTAGACCGATAACGTATTAAAATGAACCAGAAAAAGCTAACTAAGACATTTATCATGATTTCAAATTCAACAAAACTTTGGTATGCATGGTTTATACAAAAATAATACAGCGTTGTAAAGCTTAATTTGACGTTTCAGAGTGGTTCTGCACACGTATAAATGGTGTTCAGCGGAAAGCTAAGTGTGATGGTGGAAGCCGATGTTATGACAAACAGCATGATACCTGTGATGACTTGAACGACTGTGATGACCAAACTGACGAGCTCAACTGCCATGATGGTCTGTATGACTCACGTTCATGGTCATTGGCTAGATCTGCTAATCACCAAACGCATTTCTAATTCTATCAAATCAGTTTTTTCGGCAGCAGGTATCTCGGACCATCTTGCGGTCATATCAGAAAATTGACTGTTGTAAGACGAAATGGAACAAAGAAAAAACATCGTTTTGAAAAATAAACAAAATTGATTATGAATCGTTTTCATTCAGATATGCTCAGTTCGGATCTAATAAAGAAACCAGAGAAAGATCTCTCGACACTTTGTCAACAGTATGATTCTGTTCTTAGCTCTATTTTAGACAAACACGCTCCTGTAAGTACAAAGACTCTGCCCAGAAAACCACCAACTCCGTGGATGACTCCGGAAATAATGAAGGCTAAAACCCTTCACCACAATCTCGAACGAACATACCGCAGATCTCGCACACATCTAGATCGTTCTCGTTACAAACATCAATGCCACCTGTGTAATAGAATGATGACAAAAGCTAAATCGAAATATTTAGCTGATGTTGTTGCAGAAAATTCGGACAATCCCCGTCGCCTTTGAAATTCAATAAATAACATTCTGCATAGAATTCCTCCTCCTGCTCTGCCAGAATTCACATCAGTAAAATCACTTTCTTATCATTTATCTAGGTATTTTGTGGATAAAATTGAAACTATCCGCTCCAAATTTCCAGATGAAGTACAGAATATTCCACAAGTCCGAAAACCAGAAATTAGATCTAAAATGAACGTTTTTGAACGTGCGTCAGAAGATGAAATTAAAAAGCTTATTTTGTGTTCATCGTCAAAATCATGTGATCTGGATTGTCTTGACATATTAATAACTCCCATCCCTGACATAATTAACATTTCAATGGTAACAAGTACATTCCTCAAAATTTCAAAGAAGCTCATGTAAGACCAATACTAAAAACGAGCTGAAAAATTACAGGCCTGTATCCAACCTAAGTTTCATTTCCAAAATCTTAGAAAAGATAGTAGCCAATAGGCTGCAAGCTCATATAAAAAATAACCATCTATCTAATCCATTACAATCGGCCTACAGGAAACATCATTCTACAGAATCAGCTCTACTGAAAGTACATGACGATATCATTATTAGTATGGACAAGGGTGAAGTTACGGCTCTAACCTAGCTTGACGTGTCGGCCGCTTTCGACACCATTGACCATACCACATTAACAGGTAGACTTTCTGATTGGTATGGAATATCTGGCCAGGCTCAACTTTGGTTTTCTTCTTATTTGCAAAATGGGCACCAGTCCGTAAAAATTGAAGACACTTTTTCAGATAAAATCACACTCTCCTATGGAGTTTCACAGGGCTCTGTGCTAGGACTAGTGATTTTTACTTTCTACACTACACCACTCAGCGCTATTATCTCTAGTTTTGACATAAACCACCACCTTTATTTTATTTATTTATTGATTTATTTATTAAATTTTCTTTTATAGCGCCCACTCCCACTATGTGGATCAGAGCGCTGTACAGTCACTGAGTCAAAACATATGTGTCTTTAGCAACTTTTTAAACTGCGGTAGGGAACCGGATGCACGGAGTTCCTTCGGTAATTCATTCCATAGGTGGGGTGCTCCAAAACCAAATGCACCTTCACCGATCACCAGAACCTTATACACAATACGTCTGTCTATTGGCAACCAGTGGAGTTCTTTTAGCACTGGTGTGATATGCTCTCGCATGCAAGTCCGAGTCACCAGTCTTGTTCTGTATACGCTGCAGGCGTGCTATTTGTGATGTCGATAGGTTCATGAGCAATGAGTTTGCAGTAGTCCAAACGAGAGGTAATCAGCGCCTGGACTGCATTCTTAGTGGCATCAACAGGTAACGGCGGACTGACGATAGCCTGTATAGCTGAAAATTACACGCCGCGCATATAGCAGTGACTTGAATTATCATGGAAAGATGGTCGTCTATTTGCACACCAAGGTTACGGACATGGCTGACAGGTATGATTGCACTATCACCAATGTTGATGGTACAATGGCCATACTGTTTCAGATGGTGCTTGGAGCAGAAAATAACAATCTCTGTCTTATTATCATTTAACTTGAGCATTCGTATTGACATCCAAATGCGAATCTCTTTGATGCAGGCTTCAAGCCTCCTTATTGCTTTCTCTCTTGCACCTGGTACTGCTGGATCATATTCCACATGGAGTTGAATATCATCTGCGTATTTATGATGTTTTACTCCATGCTTACGAATTATTCGCTGGATCGGAGCAGTGTATAGTGTAAAGATGACTGGGCCAAGAACTGACCCTTGCGGTACACCACACTTCAGAGGCACATGGTCTGATGTGGTTGTTTCAACCTGCAGTCTTCGGGTTCGGTCCTCGAGGTAGGTAGAGAACCAGGACAGAGCTCTCCCAGTTATCCCGTATTCATCTCGCAATAAACCCAAAAGTTGATTTTGATCGATTGTATCGAATGCAGCTGAGAGATCGAGCATGACAAAGAGGACGGAGTTGTGTCTGTCCAAAGCACTGGAAATATCATGCTTCACCTTGAGTGGTGCAGTCTCTGTGATATGCGTGAGTTTATAGGCAGACTGGTAATCTTCCATTTATATCTAGATGGTAAGTCAGACGTTTCACATCAACCTTTTCCAACACTTTACTAATAAAAGGTATGTTGGAAACAGGCCGGTAGTTCTTAAAGACATTAAGGTCTAAGTTGTCTTTCTTCAACAACGGTTTTACAACAGCAGTCCTTAGCTTGAGTGGAAATATCTCATGATCAAAGCTACTGTTGACCAAAGTTACTAGGTATGAGAGCTGGCACTGTAGCGTTTCCTTGAGCACGTCGGTTGGGCAATGGTCCACTGCATGTTTTTGCTGGACAATCCCTTATACTGCGCTCCAGTTCCTTTTCAGTGGTTGGTGTAAACTGATCGAATTTGTGAGCGATAGAGTTATTATTATGCCGATGATACTCAAATTTACATTACTCTAGCAGTTTCAAACGCGAAGGAATCCCTTGAGAAGTTGCAACATTGTTTAATGGGTGTGTCGGCCTGGATGACAGGATCTAAGCTGAAGCTTAATCCTAGTAAGACAGAATTTCTTCTTATTGGGACTAAACTTCAGCGAGAAAAATTCTTGAATAATTTCCCATGCTTACTTCTAGCTCAAGACACAAATCCATCTACATCAGCTAAAAATCTTGGTGTACTATTCGACAGTAGTCTGAATTTCCGAAAACACATATCCCGAACATGTAGGGCATGCTTCTATCTTATCCGTGACCTGCGTCGAATTCGAAAAAGTCTGTCCTTAGATCTTGCCAAGCAAATGGCAGTGGCACTCGTCAGTAGTTAGATTATTGTGACTCACTTTTTCACAATATGCCAGAAAAGGATATCGCTAGATTACAACGCGTTCAAAACTGCCTTGCAAGAGTAGTAACCAAGGCCCCACGATTTAGTCGTTCCGTTCCAATTCTAAAACGATTACATTGGCTTCCTGTCAAGTTTCGCATTCATTTTAAAATATGCGCAATAACTTTCCGAACCCTAAAAGAAAACCAACCTGCATATCTGGCTGACTTACTTGTTCGGCCGAAATGCTCAAAATATCTACACTCCACTAATTCGAATAGATTTGTTGTTCCTCGTATAAAGACTAAGAGTGAGTCAAGAGCTTACTCTATATCTGGTCCAGCCTTATCGAACTAATACGTAATGCCAAAACAATCTTAACATTCCGGAAATTACTTAAATCCCACCTATTTGACTTGGCTTTTCCACCCTAGTCCCTCAGCAGCCCGGCTCCCTGTTGACGAACCTGCTTTGGCCTCGATTATGACACATGATCACGCTGAGGATTTGTGCGCCTCTGAGCTTGGTCCGATGAGAATATAGGCGCTATAGAAGTTTTATTTATTGATTGATTGACTGTATATACTAATGTCATATGACTTCACAAGATTAGTTACTAATGCTATGACATCACAATGATAAGTGATAAATTGATATGACGTCACAATAGTGATGGATGTATATTTGTACTCACATTGATTAGTTTTAAATTTATAAATCTATGACCTCACAATTATTAGTGATAATTGTATATGACGTGACAATGATTAGTGCTAAATGTATGTGATGTCACAATGACGTCACAATGATTAGTGATAAATGTATATATGACGTCATAAGTGAATATGGTCATAGTTATTGTCAAATGCTTAATGCTAAATGATATAATTATAGATAATTTATTTGACATAACAAAGATACATACATAACATTGATACATTCTTTAGGGATCGACCAATAATGAAGGTGTTAAAGTGAAGCAGAAAGAGCCAACTAACACATTTATGATGATTTCAAATTGAAGAAAACCGTTTGGTTCCCATGGTTTATAAAAAACTAATTCAGTGTTGTAGGGGTGACGTATAGACACCTGTTAAGTGGAGTGCCGTTAAGATAAAAAAATATATCACTATTACTCGGTCAACAACTGTGGTTATTTTAAAATATATGTATACATGGTCTGAAATACATCCTTAGGAGCTTCGTTGACAAACATAGCCGTTTGAAATGGAATATGTGCTAGGTTTTAAATGTCATCATTGATTCTGAAAGGGCTACCATCCATGAATTGGCATATAGTGCAGCGAATTTAATTTTTGGGAAACTTGTTTTGCACACTTTGGAAATTACAAGAAAACATTTATTTCTCGTGTTCTGACGGTGTGTGTCAGTGATAACTGTATATTGTCCTCTTGTATATAAAAGGGTGTATATGCCACTTTGCAAAGTGGCAGATACACCCTTTCATATCCAAGGTGACGATATTATTGTTACTATACATGTATGATCGTTTGTTGCAGACTTGTGGACATTTCTGAGTCAGCGTAAAGTAATAGGAACCCTGGCGGGTCTGGTTATTTTCTGGGTTGTCGTGGTCAGCTATCAGAGGTGGTATCACCAGAGGGCACATCGACGGCATCATGCTGACCAAAACCAGATGGCCACCTGGTGTTGTCTGAAGAAAACATGTTATGGTATGCTTATGACTAAGCCACCGTCACATATACTGCAACCCTGAAAATGTCTGAGTATTCTTCTATTAGTTAGGTTAAAATTATTATCTAAAATATCTTATAAGCCTACTGTTGTAGGCATACCATTACTTAGAATGTGTATATTCTTCTGACCTGCCTTTAGCAGGCCCAGCGGAACTAGCCACCGAGAGGGTACACTGCCAGTCGTAAGCACTGCTGCTATTCTGCATGGTATATTGTGCAGATGGGATGACGTCACATTCCCCCACTCTCATTTTTAGCATATCGTAATAGGCTTTTGATTGGCCAGCTGTCCTGCTAAAAGTTCTCTGATCGGCTGGCGAATATGTGTCAACATCTTATGGAGGGGGAGGGGTGGGTGCAGACAGACACTTGTGTGGTGACCTGTCGGCATTTTGAGTCTATGTCTTTATGGAACAGGCTACACAGTTATGTGTACCGTGAGGGAGGAACCACCAAAAATAAGAATAATCAAGAGAAAATAATGACCAACCAGAGCTGCTCCGCTGGCCCTGTTTATATAAAATATCCTTGCATATTCTACTATTATATACGTTATATTAATATCTAGACCTAGTATTCTAAAAACAAAGCATTACTAATAATGAATGTTATAACATTATTTAGAATATCTAACGTTATATTATACCATTATTTAGAATGTCTCTACTTACTCTATTATCACTTAACAGTATACTATTATTCGGAATATCTAGACTTATTATATTGTTACTTAACGTCAGAAAACTATTTACAATATCTAGATATACTGTAGTATTACTTAACTTTATAACATTATTCAGAATACCTAGAATTATTGTTGTTAACTAACGTCATATCAATATTCAGTATATCTAGATTTTATTTACTGTGATGTCACTTCACGTTTTACTCTGATTTCACTAATATCTATATATCTAGATGTGTGTCCACCATCTATATTGTGTATATTATCTCATGGCTATTTCTGTTCAATTGTGTGGGGGTTCCCGTGACAGAGAGGTGAGTGGTGGAAAACACTCTCAATAACCCACCATGCCAATCACCCTGCCCTGACGTCATCATCTGCACGTCGCTTATTCTCATTTAGACATTGTACGTTTTTAACATTTTTAACTTAAATGACATCCATGGACAAAAACTGACTTTGAGCAATAGTTTATCTTTCAATAATATTGCTTCCTATGTTGGAGAGCACTGTCCTCTGATTCATCTCACTGTTACAGACAGACATAAAATTATATGTTATTGACACGAAGAAATAATTACATACTTATTTGTCCTAAAAATGATATATATACAATATGGTTAAATTGCTAAAATCACACCACAATTTACATGATATCAAAAACCGAAAAAAAGATCATGTTAAATAGCGTTGCCATAATAAAACAATAGATATTCCGATATTATAAATAGATAAATGTTTACTTTAAAAAAAAATATATAAAGAGGTTCTCCTGGCCTAGATTCGACAGCAATAATAATTCATTCCATGAACCATTGATTCATTCATTCATTCATTCATTCATTCATTCATTCATTCATTCATTCATTCACTCATTCACTCATTCATTCATTCATTCATTCATTCATATTCATTCATTCATTCATTCATTTATTCATTCAGTAATTAATTCACCTATATATTACTTTTTTTCAGATCGATCTAGTGACAGCTCGTCTTCAAATAATTCACGAGCTGTTGGCAGCTCACAAGCACATGACCAGGACATCACCAGGGGGGTGACAGTTAACAATGAAGCTCTACAGATTGTATCACGACCTAATTACGGTATGGACCCGCCCCCAGCTTACAATGAGGCCTATCTTCAATCTGACTCAGAACTATCTACCATATCAACCAGTGACGGAGCTAATATGACGTCACAGCTATCAGTGCACGGAGAGAGGTCCACAACGAGTTTACCTGAGGTGGGGTTTCCCACTCCGTCATTACTTCAACCTGGTGTGGGGTTCCCCACTACGTCATTACCACAACCTGTGGTAGGTCTCCCTATAACGTCATTACCACAACCTCCTAGCTACGAAGAGACTTTAGCAAACATACAGAATACAGAAAAACCCAACTCGGTAAGCAAATGTTTTGTGCTCACTGGGTGTCGGTACAAGCGTGGGGTCAACCCGTTTCGAGATACCCACAGTAATACAGTCAGTGTGCTTGCAGGCCAGTGACCTGCTAAGATCCAGGACTGAGGGCTTTGAGATTCGATGGAATTATTAACTCATAGATGTCGCTCAACTATATATGAACTTGCTGTGATTTGAGAACTTGCTCTTAATGAGGCTGTGGGTATGAAACGCATATTTAGTATTATTATAGAATAGGGCCTTGGCCTACCCACGGGCACTATTGCATCCTGCGGGACTCTTGTCACGCGAATTTTGACAGTTGACCATACCTTTAATCGATACAAATATAGGCCTAGCGGGAAAAGAGATAATTGTATGCCATCATACATTAACAAACTGTTATACACCCAGGCTCTACAAGATATTGACAGTCCAGGCGAAAAATAAAATAAACAACAATACACCAAAAACAATTATCATCAACTCATTATATCTTTAAATCTATAATTCACAGCAATAATTTGTTACTTCCCGACAAAAACGACACATCAACCAAAAGTTGGACCAATGTTGGGCCAGCGTCGTATTTGCTCGGCTACTAAGTAAGCAGTTAATGGCATTACCTTTGCAAGTAAAGTATCAATTTTTCCTCGACGTTTGACAAAATCATAAATATTGGACAAATGATAATTACCCAGCAAACACAGAAACATTTGTATAACACGTGTACAAAGGCGGCCCAACGTCTTCGACGCTGGTCCAACATTGTACAAATGATATACAAATGTTTTGTGTTTGCTGAGAAACACTGCTATATGTTGTTTTTACAGCTAATTGTTTTATTTAAACATTGTCATTGTTGCAGCCACCACCACCTTACGACTCAATCACGTGATGAAAGTGGACCAATCATCGTGACTTCGCCACCAACATGGTATCATGGTGTACCATTGACCTTGGATCGTTGTGGAGGTCATAATAGCAGGGTATGATGTCACATACTGCAGACATAGACGTGAGAGATTTACACCACTATTACTGGTTCCATCCTATAACTGATACTATTGTCGGTTAACAGGTTAACATCTGTATACATATCCCAGTAATTAGAAACGAGATAAGACAATGAATGCTCAGCACAAGCCATCACAAGCAAGTGTTTTCTGGAAATGCATGTGTGACGTATGAGTGCTGGGTGAAAAGAATAGGATATAGGATTCAGACATGCAGTACACACAGGACACTTACTTGAAAACTTGATCGGCATCCCTTATGATCTTTAGACATAGCGAATTTATATATCTTCTAAAAATATCGAATTGATATACACATATTCATCCTGAAAAAATGGTATGAATGCTTTTGTAGTCAGGGTGCATATCATACGGATTTAGGATACTGTGTGATTTTCATGAAGAAAGTAAGCCACCTATATCACTGTGTTCGGGACACCCTAATGAACAATAAAAAACATGTTGGCAGTCTGGCGTTTTGTTCTGAGCCGAGAAATATGCGTATATCAGTGTATTTTAGCATTTTTTGGCCGATTTTAGAAAAACAACTCGCAGAAAACATTATGTAAATAGCAAATCGCTTTCCAAATAACATCTTATTTTATTTTTGGTGAGAATACGTTACTACAATATGAATATACAGATGTAAACCCTGAAATGTTTTGAAGGAAATGCACCAAAGGCAAATATCCAAGATGGCCGCCATAAAGATATCATACATAAAACGTCTTAGCGGCTTCTTTGAATGTCATATGTGAATATTATGGTTTCTGAGGGTTTTCTGCATGCCAAGTGCATTTCTGGAACTATTTCATTGATTGTGAGCATATTTGGGTTGTTGAGTTAAAGGTCAAGGTCAAAGAGAATTTAAAAGGAACCGGTCGACCATTTACTGAGAAAGTGGTTGATCTACAGTATGTCAACGAGTTTTTTACCGCAATGATTATCTGACTTATATATCTGATATTTTAGTAGTACGCAGTACCGGTACGTAAAAGTGTTATTTAAAATATTTTGTAAATGATTTACTATATATTTTTAGAAATATTGTCATTGTTGTAATATTTCTGTGAAGGATGAGTGGCAGCAAAATCAAAACAATTCAATGTTGACTTTATTACCCTTAAAAAAATTAAGCCTAGAAACGCAAATAGTCAGCAAATATAAACTCATCAAAAAGTTTATAAGCTATTCATAATAAAAGTAGTCAAATACAACGAATTGTCATAGATACTCCAATAAAATCACTGAAAGGCTAATGTTCATATTATAACAATAATTATTAATAATAAAAAAAACATGTGAAAAAACGTCGCTCTTTCAAAAAAAAATCCACTATATCGTGTAATATTTTTTTATGCAACAATCACACTGCCAGGGTCATTCAGAGTCGACTATATTCACGTGTCTATGTCCACGTATACTTTAAAATTTGTGATTTCACTATCTACACTATGCTTGTTTTTCATTAAGTATTACTTTTAACTATTAATAAACATTTATATTTACATTTATACTTCAAAACAGAATATTACAAGGTAATCAGAAGTAATATTATTCTTATGATATTTCTATGAATCTATATGTTCTTGATAGCAAAATAAATGAATGGAACATTCTGTGCACATAGAGTCTGAACTGGTCAGGAACACCAGCTGGGAGAAATATGATGCGATGAAGCAAAAAAATAAAATAAATTTGACCAATGTGAAAAAGTACAGAACGCAGATAAAACCCACTGAGATAATCGGCGCCTCTTAGCAAATGCACTTTTACAACCATTCGATATGCTTCGTAATTTGCTGCAGTGGTCAATCTATGCTACTTTTTCATGCCAACGAAATCAATGCATATTCTGTTGGTGGCAGTATCTTAAGGAAAGTTAACTTAAGCCGTCCTGCTCCTGTAATTTGTAAAAAAAAGACTTTATAACAGCCTCTGATGTGCAGATGTGGATCTCATTTTTCTCAAATGCCGAAATATCCACCTCCGCGTTGCAAAGAAACCCCATTTTTGTCTGTAAAAAGGAAATTCGTGGTACCACACCAAATTGAAATGTGAATAAATTATGACGTAGCTCTGCGTTGTGAAGAGCCCGGTGTTAGCGTCGATCTCATGGATCGGCAGGTGATTGATAGTAACTCTCTCAACATCTTCACGCAAGTTCTTTATGATTGCAAAGTTACAACTAGATAATTATATCCCTCTTTCTCGGTGGAGTTACTACTACTATTCAATCACATTATTTCCATCTCACTTTTACAAAATACAGTTATGTACACTGAACTAAACTAAGCACATATTTGTTGTTGACATAAACATTTGTATCTGTTTATACAAACGTTTGTATATGTTATGATCGTGTATTATGTTTCTGTACTGAACACTTCAGACTGAGAGGGAGCTGAAATTCATACGAAAATTAGGTATCTTATGTATATATACTGCATTGTCTATTGATTGGAAAACATTGTCTGTATGAAACGATCAACAACGAATAGCACAATATTCATCCCCAGCATTTTGGTATGTCAGATCTATCCGATATAATTGTTGGTATAATATTTGACTACGCTCATAAGAGTGCAAACAGACATATGCATGGTACGTACCATCGCCATTGAATAATGAACAATTGGTGAAGGGGTAATTTACTATACATCCATGTTTAAATGAATGAATAAATGAAATTAAAACTTCTATAGCGTCTAACTCCTCGGAGGGCCGACCTCAGAGGCGCAATCCATCCTTATCAAATTCCAAAGAAGAGTCGAGGGAAATAAGCATGGTCGTCATCAGGGAGCCGGGACGCAGAGGAGCTAGGGTTTGTGATCACTTAAGATTTTGAAAACTCATCAGAGATTAAATAACACGAAAACGCATATTTGCGGCCAGAGTTTAAACACCTCATTTTTACACCAGATTTTTACTGAAAAATCTTTAAGGGGCCTACAATATAGGATTCAGGATTTATACATCACAGTTGTAAGAAGGATGACAAGGGGATGAGAAAAAAATGAGAAAACTAGGCCATTTTCAGCAGGCGTAAACTTTTGATTATATTAGAACTATTACATTTAAAAATAGAGGTCACTGTGTTGGAGCCTTGCGATGTCATCAGGGTAGTAAAAAGCCGGATCGTATGAAATTCGAAAACAGTCACCGACTGAAGTTCTTGGCTCAAAGCAATAATTTGCCCAAAATCATGGCCCGTCCTGCCTGATGGGTTAAAGGCAAGATGGGTCACAACTTAGATTAATCATAAATGATGTTAATAAACTTACACCATTTGCACATGAACCATATTGGGTCATAATACATATATATATATCTTTAAAAGTTAAAGATATGTCTGATTGGGTTTCATTTGAAAAGAAGTGCTCAGCTATAGGCAAGATGTCTTTCATAATCACCCATCATCAAGGAGCCTGTCAAATGGATTGGCTGTACTAGGCCTACATGTTCAATAGGCCCACATCATCACCATTGATGAACAGGCAATTTGGGACAAATTTGCTAGGAAAAATCCGGGAAGGATGCAAATAATAAACATACTTCAAAAAGTGATTGGTAATCAAGATTATAATGTATTAATATAAACAAAAGGCCTATAAATTTGCTTTATAATATTATGTAGATCTCGTCAATCTACATGATCCTTTAGCAAAAATGAACCGAACTTTGCTTTAAAAACAATAAGTATGCTATTAATGCACACGCACGGACATTGAGGTTGGAGTCAAGGATTGTTTTCAACTTATGTGCTGCTAATATTGTATAGAATTATAGAACTAAACATAACTGTGGTGATCTAATTGCACCGCGCTCTCAAACACACTGTGACCCTGTCAAACTTTTTTTCCGGATCCGCCCCTGGGAACAGTCCAACACAGTTGACACAAAATCAAAGAAGGATATGATTATCAACATAGGTTAAGTGGGACTATGTATCTTTGGCCTTGCATAATCTAGCTGCTAAAATTCAGCAGAAAACAGTTATATCAGAGCCCAGTGTAGCCTTTGTTTTTTCTAAAATTTAGTAAGTGTCATGAGCGCAGCGTGACAGGTCAGCACTAGACTATTTGCGTTGTGGAGGTTGGCTTTTGCCATGTCAATAGCACTGAAGTCAGCACTGACTGTGACAGGATAAGTATTTTGTGCCAAGAAATTTTATATTACACCGCCTGATGAATATCTGTGTTGCTGATCAACACAATATTTGTCAATGCCATATTCTGTATTATCTGAGATTATCTTTTATCCTTGATATATTAGTACTATATAAAAAATATTCTAATCCTTTTCCATATTTTACAAAGGGCTTAAGGGTTCCAAGATGGCTGATTGCGGCATACTTTCTGAAATATCACTCATATGATACTGAGATTTTTTTTTTTTTAATAAGTATACATTATGTACCCGCATTACCATTGAGCTCGCTTCGCTCTTTTCATTTCGCTACGCTCACTAAAAGGGCCGACAAAATTAAAATGACCGATATCTCGAGAACAGTGCATCTGACGTTAACAACAGTGGAATTTTGTCTCATGTCATAATGATCAGACTAAAAGCATCAAGGGCTCTTCTTCCAATATCAATATTACTCGTTTGATTTTAGATTTATGGAATCGTCCTTCGTTCAAGTCTATTATTACTTGAACAGTCGATTTATGGTACTGTCAGATAAGTAATATGAGTGTGAATGTATATGTGTTAACGTACGTACCATGTACGTTTATATGAAATATGGCAATTCCAAATAAAACAAAAGACCAGTGTAAATATAGCAGACTGAAATATTATAATTCTTTGTGTAACAGCATATATGACGTCTCAGTCATGTTTATTACTTCTTAAGGCCATATATGTATATATACGGCCACTACAAATTAGGCCTACACTTGCTTTGAAATAGTTTATGTTTATTTCAGTTTTGTACACGTGCACCTAGATGTAATTCCATTTAAAATTTGCAGAATTGCTCTTATTTATACATGTTTCTCTATTATCGTGATCATCTGGTTTTTATACATAGCTCCCTGCTCTGTGTCGACCTGAAACAAAACAAAACGTAGCTTAGATCACATTGAAACCACTCACTCACTCACTCACTCACTCACTCACTCACTCACTCACTCACTCACTCACTCACTCACTCACTCACTCACTCACTCACTCACTCACTCACTCACTCACTCAATCAATCAATCAATCAATCAATCAATCAATCAATCAATCAATCAATCAATCAATCAATCAATCAATCAATCACTCACTCACCCCATGTAAATTTAAGTAGGTAATACCCTTGTTTCAAATTATGCCTGATTTATAATTTAACGCTGATATTTAATGTTCTCAAAAATATTTACATTGACTGTTGATTGAACTTCATATACAAAATATACTACAATTTTGCAGCACAGAGATGGCGACCTAATCTATCAGCATTGTAAGTATATGTGTCTTATTAAAATATCTCTCACCACGTGTCCGCCCTTAATGAAGAGAAAGGCTGGTATTCCCCTAATGCCGTATTTAGCTGGAGTTAGCTGCAGGAACAGAAACATGTAAACATGTAATAATAGTGTTCTGCTTTATCATGTTTATTCAGATATTATTATGTCATATCTAATGCAAACTTTTACTACTACATCAACTTTTGATGAAGTCAAATTAAAAATGATTACTAAAATGTTTTATATATAATGCGCATCATATCAATTTTTTTTTAAATAAAGATGTCCTCAAATTTATACCCGACTTGGTGCCTTGATGAAAACGCGCCATTTATTGGCGATTGATTCCTACCATGGTCACTTCTATCAGCTGGGATCTATCTGTTTGCTGTAGAAGCCCTACAATACATTGCCCAGCATTGACCCCCTCCCCCCCCCCAAAAAAAAAAGATGACACTGCCCTCCAGACATAGGATTCTAAATTCAAACCCTGGAGGTCTGAGGCCGAGCAAGCTACCTTTTGGTCACGGAGGCTTACCACAATACTGAGTTTTACGATTGGATGGAGTAGAAACATTTTTTGTTTCTTTCAAACCGCCGATACCGGGAAACGAATCCCGAACTTTAGCGTGAAAGGCAGTGGTGATAACCGCTACGCATAGGATAAAGCCCAAGGAGCTGTACATTCTTAGCTAAGAATGTCGAGCTCCGAGAGTTTTAACTGACCTAAAACACATCTGAACATAATGACGATCCCTCATGATCAACAGCTCGATCACACCTGACTGATTATAGCACAATAAACCTACCATGCTAATTGATCTGTACTTGATCAACAATAACTGTCCATTCGGACAAAAAAAATAATGTAGCGGTGTGTTTTAACCTAGAGCCCCCGCCCAACATTGACCCAAAATATTGTGGCAACGTGTGATGTCAGCTTAACTTTCAGCATACTTACACTGTTATAATCAATATCCATCTTGAAAAATGAAACATCCGGAAACTGGTCAGAAACATCCTTTCAAAACACATGAGAAAAGTCACTTCAGGTACATACAAGAATCAGTGGCGTATTAGCTCTTACAATGCTGATATATTTTTATAAAAACCTTGGTTTTCTTCACTTTGAAAACATCTTAAATGTCTTAGTTAACTCTTTCCCATTAATTAAAATTACCTATGTTATAGATCTACGGTTATTATAAATATGTTAATTCTTTCATTGCGGGGACCGTCTTTAGACGTCAGAATCTAACGTCTGTAGACGTCAGACTCTGACCCGAGCTGAAAAGGTTAATAGTGCGTTTTCTAAATGTGTAGAATCTAATGAGCACTTTTTCAATACTGCTTATTACTAAAGATAACTAGCTGTTTTTGTATGGACTGTTGTAAAAAGCAAGGCGTGATATTACCAACACGTATACCAGCTGCTTAGTGCTCTGCTGGTCGAGATATCGCATGATATGACCTATAGCACGTAGGTGATGGTATCCCAGCAAACACGGAACGTCGACCCAGTGCTGGGCAAAGGTTGGCCAAGCGGCGTGGACCGTGGGTCAAAAATATCCCAACAATGGGTCAACGTCTCTTTCTTGCTGGGATGCAGCTCGTGTCACACGGTACACAGACTTTTCGCCCCATAGTCAGTTCGCAACATTTTTTAGTGAGACGTTTCTCCCCCAACTTACACTTAGCAAAGATGTTTCGCCCCCTCCCCATAAATAGGAAAGACGTTTTGCCCCCGTCTTCATAATTCAGGAAGACGTTTCGCACCCAAACCATATTTCAGAAAGACGTTTCGCACCCAAACCATATTTCAGAAAGACGTTTCGCACCCAAACTCTATTTGAGAAAGACGTTTCGCACCCAAACCACATTTCAGAAAGACGTTTCGCCCACAAATCAAATTTAGGGAAGACGTTTCGCACCCATTTCATTATTAGGAAAGACGTTTCGCTTGCTATTCAAAAATCAGCATGATATTCATTTTTAAGAAAAATGTTTCGCACCCTAATCATAAAACAGCATAAAATTGTGAAGATTGCCGTCCCATTTATTTTTAGTAAAGACACGTGTGTGTGCCCATTTAGCCTACCTTGTTGTTCATGCATTTTTTTTATCACTTACAGTTTTCATTCATTGATTCAGCCAATTTAATTTATTGTGCTATTGATCTGATCGCCGACCTAAACTTGGAACATAAATAATTTAAGCAATATTGTAAGTTGTATTACATTAACGTATATCAATTTGAAGGCTGAATATTTATTTTTATAAAGATTTATAGGGGCTAGGTATCTTAATTTGGTGAGGGGGAGTGAAACGTCTTCTCTGGGGTGCGAAACGTCCTATAAGAACGAAGGTGAAACGTCTTCTCTAGGCCGTAGGGTGCGAAACCTCCTATGAGAACGGGGGCGAAACGACTTGCCTAGGGTGCGAAACGTCTCAATAGGGGGCAAAACGTCTCAATAGGGGGGCGAAACGTCTCACATAGGGGACGAAACGTCTCACATAGGGGGCAAAACGTCTTCCGTGGGTGCGAAACGTCTCACAGGGGGCGAAACGTCTTAAACTAGGACAAGTCGTCACGGCGACGGGGGCGAAACGTCTTGAAGATGGGTGCGAAACGTCTTGGGGGCGAAATGTCCTAGAGCCGCCCTCCAGACACATAATTCAAAATTTGAGCCCACGCGCTCTGAGGCAGAGCGTGTTACCTCTCGGTCATGGAGGCTCCCCACATTATTGAATCTTTACAAGTGAGCGGAGAAGAAACATTTTGCTTCTTAAAATCTTGAAGGCCGTTTGAAGGATCAAACCAATCCAATCGAAGGAAGTTTCACTTGAAGTATCGAACATGCGATTTCCGACTTTCCGAGCAAGCAGCTTTAACCACTGCACCAGGGCCGACTTTCCGAGCAAGCAGCTTTAACCACTGCACCAGGGCCGACTTTCCGAGCAAGCAGCTTTAACCACTGCACCAGGGCCGACTTTCCGAGAAAGCAGCTTTAACCACTGCACCAGGGCCGACTTTCCGAGCAAGCAGCTTTAACCACTGCATCAGGGCCCCCGCCCGTATCGACTGGGGCTTGTAACCAGGTTCGAATCCGGGTCGGGCCGGATATTTGCCATCGTGGTTGTGCATAAACAGTGTTTCAAACTGTTCAAAACATGTAGTGTACAGTGCTGCCTATGGTGATGTGCACTATAAAGAACCCTTTAAGTCATTCGAAATAAGAGTAGGACATAGTCCCGACTCCAGGCTTCCATGTTTAGGGGTGATAGATCACTATATAAGGTAGTCCCATTTGTGACCCATTGCATTCTGGGCAAGCCAGATCAATTTAGGGTCCATGCGCAAAAGCAACATTCACAATCTGCTTATTACGCGGAAAATACTCAAGATTTGTCAACGAAACGAAGGCATTTAACTTCTGTGCATTTAAGCAACTTATTTTTTTAATTCAACAGTTATCTACTGCCAAAACAGCGTCGTAATCGACGTTTGTTTACGACCAGCGCGGGGATTTGCGCGCTGCTCTTCATGTGGAAGTATGTGTATAATGCGAATCAATGTTGACTTTCGTTATGGATGGATTCTAGGACCTCGCTCGCGGCGGGCCAGGAACTAGGCTATATATAAGGGGTGATAAATCACCTTTAAAATGTTATGCTTACATCCATGACGGGAGACATCATTTTACATGGTCCGCACCATTCAGCCCAAAAGATTACAACTACAAGTTTGTCAGCATCTGCAGCAAGGACATCTGCGTCAAATCTAGCCTACAAGAAAATCACAGGTGATGTATATCTACCATTATTATTACCTCATCAATTAGATTGAAAGAAAGCAGGTAGCTGTCACCAAAGATGACAAGTCCCCCGCATCCAGGCAAATGGAAACAAGAACAATGGTAATATTCAGCTCGTACAATGTAATATTTAAAAATATGACATAGATAAAAATGCAATGTATTTGTAAGTATTTTGAGTGTTGTCTATTTTGTATACATAAGAAACTCCTCATTTAATTTGACTAGAACCACAACATTATTTAATACTGCCTTCTAATGAATAGGAGAGGCTTAACGTGATGAAAGTTCAATGGGTATTTGGGCCGCCGCTGACGTCGCCGTAAGCGAAGCTCTTTCTATGCAATGACGGGCGTGGGCAACACCAGCTGACATACTGTATTCAAGTCAGCGGCTCAAGATTAGCCGGAATACGGCGATTGAAACATTTGGAAACATGAAAACAACACAAAAAACACATAAAACACAACATCCCCCCCCCTAAAAAAAAATCCGAGTTGGGGCTCGACCCACCCAACCACTTCCGAGTTTTTCTCTGATTTTTGGAATATTTTTAACTTGACAAAACCCCTTAATCTATTTGCGGACAGCGCCAAGTGCTGAGAGCGTTTTTACACATTTCGACATAAGCTGAATCCATTTCTGGACAATGCCAAGTGCGCCAAATAACGAAATTTTCTCGTTTCTTTCTTTTTTATTCTTGCAGGAGATGAATATGTAATATATTGCAATATAACTGTCACAGACTCTGTGCTATTTCTTGTGCGATTTGTTGTTGTGTGATTATCCTAAATATTATGATTAATAGCAAATTAGATTTACAGGTTATTTGGCGTCATACACGAAAATTATTCGAAGTCCTCGCATAAGAATAAATACTGGATAAACAATAGTTTAACCAAGTAAATACTTCAGCCATGATGACCATGATAAAGCAATAAGTTGTTTGCATTTAACTTGCGAGCGTGTTTGTTGTTTTATTTTTTAGTTTGTTTGTTTGTTTGTTTGTTTGTTTGTTTGTTTGCCTGCCTGCCTGCCTGCCTGCCTGCCTGCCTGCCTGCCTGCCTGCCTGCCTGCCTGCCTGCCTGCCTGCCTGCCTGCCTGCCTGCCTGCCTGCCTGCCTGCCTGCCTGCCTGCCTGCCTGCCTGCCTGCCTGCCTGCCTGCCTGCCTGCCTGCTGCCTGCCTGCCTGCCTGCCTGCCTGCCTGCCTGCCTGCCTGCCTGCCTGCCTGCCTGCCTGCCTGCCTGCCTGCCTGCCTGCCTGCCTGCCTGCCTGCCTGCCTGCCTGCCTGCTGCCTGCCTGCCTGCCTGCCTGCCTGCCTGCCTGCCTGCTGCCTGCCTGCCTGCCTGCCTGCCTGCCTGCCTGCCTGCCTGCCTGCCTGCCTGCCTGCCTGCCTGCCTGCCTGCCTGCCTGCCTGCCTGCCTGCCTGCCTGCCTGCCTGCCTGCCTGCCTGCCTGCCTGCCTGCCTGCCTGCCTGCCTGCCTGCCTGCCTGCCTGCCTGCCTGCCTGCCTGCCTGCCTGCCTGCCTGCCTGCCTGCCTGCCTGCTGCCTGCCTGCCTGCCTGCCTGCCTGCCTGCCTGCCTGCCTGCCTGCCTGCCTGCCTGCCTGCCTGCCTGCCTGCATGCCTGCCTGCCTGCCTGCCTGCCTGCCTGCCTGCCTGCCTGCCTGCCTGCCTGCCTGCCTGCCTGCCTGCCTGCATGCCTGCCTGCCTGCCTGCCTGCCTGCCTGCCTGCCTGCCTGCCTGCCTGCCTGCCTGCCTGCCTGCCTGCCTGCCTGCCTGCCTGCCTGCCTGCCTGCCTGCCTGCCTGCCTGCCTGCCTGCCTGCCTGCCTGCCTGCCTGCCTGCCTGCCTGCCTGCCTGCCTGCCTGCCTGCCTGCCTGCCTGCCTGCCTGCCTGCTGCCTGCCTGCCTGCCTGCCTGCCTGCCTGCCTGCCTGCCTGCCTGCCTGCCTGCCTGCCTGCCTGCCTGCCTGCCTGCCTGCCTGCCTGCCTGCCTGCCTGCCTGCCTGCCTGCCTGCCTGCCTGCCTGCCTGCCTGCCTGCCTGCCTGCCTGCCTGCCTGCCTGCCTGCCTGCCTGCCTGCCTGCCTGCCTGCCTGCCTGCCTGCCTGCCTGCCTGCCTGCCTGCCTGCCTGCCTGCCTGCCTGCCTGTCTGTCTGTCTGTCTGTCTGTCTGTCTGTCTGTCTGTCTGTCTGTCTGTCTGTCTGTCTGTCTGTCTGTCTGTCTGTCTGTCTGTCTGTCTGTCTGTCTGTCTGTCTGTCTGTCTGTCTGTCTGTCTGTCTGTCTGTCTGTCTGTCTGTCTGTCTGTCTGTCTGTCTGTCTGTCTGTCTGTCTGTCTGTCTGTCTGTCTGTCTGTCTGTCTGTCTGTCTGTCTGTCTGTCTGTCTGTCTGTCTGTCTGTCTGTCTGTCTGTCTGTCTGTCTGTCTGTCTGTCTGTCTGTCTGTCTGTCTGTCTGTCTGTCTGTCTGTCTGTCTGTCTGTCTGTCTGTCTGTCTGTCTGTCTGTCTGTCTGTCTGTCTGTCTGTCTGTCTGTCTGTCTGTCTGTCTGTCTGTCTGTCTGTCTGTCTGTCTGTCTGTCTGTCTGTCTGTCTGTCTGTCTGTCTGTCTGTCTGTCTGTCTGTCTGTCTGTCTGTCTGTCTGTCTGTCTGTCTGTCTGTCTGTCTGTCTGTCTGTCTGTCTGTCTGTCTGTCTGTCTGTCTGTCTGTCTGTCTGTCTGTCTGTCTGTCTGTCTGTCTGTCTGTCTGTCTGTCTGTCTGTCTGTCTGTCTGTCTGTCTGTCTGTCTGTCTGTCTGTCTGTCTGTCTGTCTGTCTGTCTGTCTGTCTGTCTGTCTGTCTGTCTGTCTGTCTGTCTGTCTGTCTGTCTGTCTGTCTGTCTGTCTGTCTGTCTGTCTGTCTGTCTGTCTGTCTGTCTGTCTGTCTGTCTGTCTGTCTGTCTGTCTGTCTGTCTGTCTGTCTGTCTGTCTGTCTGTCTGTCTGTCTGTCTGTCTGTCTGTCTGTCTGTCTGTCTGTCTGTCTGTCTGTCTGTCTGTCTGTCTGTCTGTCTGTCTGTCTGTCTGTCTGTCTGTCTGTCTGTCTGTCTGTCTGTCTGTCTGTCTGTCTGTCTGTCTGTCTGTCTGTCTGTCTGTCTGTCTGTCTGTCTGTCTGTCTGTCTGTCTGTCTGTCTGTCTGTCTGTCTGTCTGTCTGTCTGTCTGTCTGTCTGTCTGTCTGTCTGTCTGTCTGTCTGTCTGTCTGTCTGTTTGTCTGTTTGTCTGTTTGTCTGTTTGTCTGTTTGTCTGTTTGTCTGTTTGTCTGTTTGTCTGTTTGTCTGTTTGTCTGTTTGTCTGTTTGTCTGTTTGTCTGTTTGTCTGTTTGTCTGTTTGTCTGTTTGTCTGTTTGTCTGTTTGTCTGTTTGTCTGTTTGTTTGTTTGTTTGTTTGTTTGTTTGTTTGTTTGTTTGTTTGTCGTATCTCCAATGCTGTCACCCTAAATTGTCATAGGCAAACGAGAAAAAGTAATACAAGATCCACAGCAATATTGTCGACGAAGACACGCGATTGGTTATTTATCATGTAATATTAATCTCACATACGGGAAAGTTTAGTTGAGGCTCATTTATCCCCGACTAAACTAAATGAATGCTGGCCTGTACACAATGCCAGCCTAATTGTGTAATATAACTAAGAATAAGTACCCGTAGCACTCACGATAAATGACCGTCGTCAATATAACAATCGCAATGGCAGCGATAAAATGTGACAAATAGCAATGTCATATGATACCAGTATGCCAGGGGATAAACTAATACACGCTTCACCATATAATAACTATAGTAAAGCATGTCCTGTTATCATGGTTATGTTATTACTTCTTTCTTCATATTTTATTATAGAATTTTCTTCTAGTGTTTTGCATGTGAAAATAAAGTTTCCTGTGTACAGAGCTAATTTTAATATATGACTGACAAGAAAATTTACAATGCATGTTTATTATTTGTATAGGTAAACAATTTTTAGAAAAAAATCTTAGATAGGTGATAAATTATTCATAATAGGCTATTGTTATTTGTCTCGCAACGCAGCGTGTCAGCTACGAATCGAACAATGTCACCCTATATTCACCCCATGTTTCCAAATCAGTTTGGTTTCATAATAAAATTGAATCTGCCTTGTCCCTAAACAAGGTCAAATAATCCAGTTATTCATCATAATTGTATGGTAATCTTTCATTGTGCTGCTAGTGCCGCATATATACGGCTTTACATATAATAGATAGCTAGAGGTAATATGTTTAAACTCATAATACAATGGCTTGAGGTTGCTGATGAGTTAATCAAAACACATCCTACTGGAGTCGTATACTTCTCACAAACATAAGTATTTTTCGTTTATTTGTATTTATAATTCCCGTTCACAATTCCAGCTTTAAATTGATGAGAAACAGAAAAAAACAAATGAGGATCACAAAAAGTACATAATTATGCAATATTAGTGGAATGCTCCTTTAACGAGATTTTGTTAAAAAGTACATGTATATAACAATGATGAGCATAAAATCCGATTGTTGTAACTTAAGTTCAACTTCGATAGCGCACCAAATCAGAACTCGTAACACTTGGATTGAGTGTGGAATGAGAATGGATGACTCGATTATAACACTATAGTAAATTGTCTTTCTTTAAGTTTTAATTATGTCATTGAACATAATTGTAACAAAAATACAGAAATATGTTATATAGTTAATCAATTTACTTGTCGCTGAAATGGAAAACGGTAGCTTGTGAAATTGTAAAAAGAATATTTTAATTTTTTATGAAAATATTTGTTTTAGAATTTCACAAAGTGTTCCTCTAGCCATCTATGACATGGCTCGGTATTATTAAAGCCCTTACAACCCTGAAACATTTTCTTATAAACCATGGAGACCAAATAATTGTCTTCATTTTGCAATCATCATAAATCTTTTAGTTAGCTCTCCCCACTTAAATTGTATAACTATGTTATGTCTACGACTATTATATATTTTTAAATTAAGTGCGAGGGTAGACTTAAGTTTACCTGAGGCTTACTAAGCAATCCCCTACTTAACAGATGTAACGCTGACATGGCCGAGATCTTGTCAAGGACAATCTCACTTGTTACCCGTATACCAGTGGATTAATTAGTACACGTTTTACAATAATAGCTACGGGAAAACAACAAGTTGGTTGTAATGGTCCTTTTATTTCTCTCTATCATATTTTAGAACTTAGAATATCTAGTCTATGGTTTCCCCGACTTTTTTCAAATATAAAAGTTACTACACAAACCTGCTACTAATAATACTACTAGCATACTAACCCATCCAATCCCTAATCAACAAATGCAATGCTAATCTGGCCGAGACAATGTACACACAATGACAACCTAAGAGTGCAATCAAACTAAACTATTAATTCAAGTACAACATAATAATTACCTGTAGCACGCACAATAAATCACCGTCCTCAACATAATAAGCCTGATATGATAACATCGATAACATGTGACCAATGCCAATCTCGTTTGTTGCCCGTATGCCAGTGGAATAATTTTAATACGTTTTACAAGTATTAGTAGAGGTGCTAAGGCGATGTAGTGTTCGGACTGTGATAAAAGTACCAAATTTCACACACTGGTACATTTTTATGTCCTGAATCAGATAAGAGGAGCACCCCTATCGATTTTGACCCGTAAAACGTCCTAATTTGCATATTTCAAAATGGCTGTGAAATCAAACTGAATCTGGTTTGTTTACACTAAATCTCGATTTTTTTCTCAGCATTTTGTGATTTAATTTGCTTTTATGTTTTTTATAATTGTATCTCAGTATTTTTGGATATATTCCTGATGCTTATTTAACCTGAAATCCGCCCGAATTTACATAACGGAATTATCATATTCAAATGTTTCATTAAAGTTATAATTTTTCTCATAACAGTTTGTTTCACTGTACACACTCCCCAATTATATGTAAAAAAATGTAATTAAAATAAAATAAAATATCCGCCATTTTGGATGACGAAATTCAAAATGGCCGCCAACAATTTCATATTCAAAGATTTAATTTAGGTTATAATCTTCAGCTTATTGGACTGCATACACTACCTAATTTCAAGCTAAATATTATGTACTTAATGAATAATCCGCGATATTCTCGTTATGCTTATGTAAAGAGCTCTGCATTTTCTGACATAACACATGAAGGTACATTTTTTTAGGTAAGATGACCGCACAAAAAACTCGTCAGCTGTGTGTACGATCGCATGTAAACTTGCAATGAGAATTCTTGAAAAAAATTTAATGATATGAATAACACAAATGTATTGAAAGTAAACTAGGTTGGTATTTTTTTACTTGAAATTGTTGGTGTGAAATAACCTTTTCCACCATCATCAGTTTTGTTAGTCAAGATTAAAACAAACACTTAGGGCCTATATAGTACATAATATTGTAGATCCAGCTCATTCATTCTCATTTTATAGGCAATATATTATATTATACCTTTTCGTCCAGCTAAGATGTGGCTTCCGGGGATAATTAACATTCTACGTTTGAAACTTAACATACTTATTATTAATCTATCTCAAAGTCCAGTTATATCAGCTACTGGATTGGTAAAAAAGCCTCAGAGAGGGTCAATTTAGTATAAACGTACATAAATATACTTGAAGCTTTTATTACTGTAATACTTTTTAATCCACCAGACAGGTACAGCTCAAGCTCGATGTAGAATATATATAGGAGACATATTATATCATAATTATAGCAGATAACACACATCAATGTGTATATCACAAGCTCGTAGAAGGCATGTCTTCGTGAACATAACATATCTTCATCATGTTCATGCACTCGTACATAGATTGTCCTGGAACAGCAAGCAGAAAACCCTTATGCATGCACACATGTATATTTTCCTATATGCTAAGACATCCGATAGATATGCAGTGTCTCCATGTACATCTCAGTATCGTCTAAGAAACCATGTGGACTGGTGAAAATATCGAGAAGGCAGAAGGCGTGGACAGATATGCGTCAATGAGTTTGAAAAATGCCACAAGAGGAAAACATAGTTATGTTGTGTTATATTTTGTGCTGACCGTGTTGCAAGTACAAATCCACATCATAAAAAACTACTTTTACAACACCAATAATAGGGTGTGTTATGCACCAGTCCATGTGAAACACATCACAGTAATGTCGCTATGAAGACGCCCGTGAATCATGCTTCACATCTCTGACATAGTGTTGATACGAACCACACAATGACCTGTAGTAAAGATCTGATGAGAGAATTAGTCGTGTGTGGGCAGAACATTGAAAATGAGAGATACTGTGAGCATTATCACTGGTGATGAACTCAAAAAGAAAATATGATAAATAAATACGTATACGAGTTCCTATGCAGGCCTATATCGCCATCAGCATGCATATACTTACATTTCCTATAAATAACATTCAGAACCTTTGAGCTGTGCAGTGTAGATACAGCAATAAAAAATATTTCTTCGAGACTGCACAACTTCTATCTGAAATAGTCCCCCTCCCCTCAAGGGCTGCATATCAGGAGAGACATATCTGGTAAAATACTATATGCTTATCTTGAACGTCCTAATCCACATCACTGGGGTGGCAAAAAAAGAGGAGATAAACGGGTGCATGTGCTGGATGAGGTGCATGCAATTTCCCACAAAACTAGGTGCCCGGAGTAGGCCTACTGCAAATGTAAACGGATTGAACTTATAATAGGTCTACATGCATGTGCTGATCTTTTAGATACGCAGTTGATCGTGTCACTTCAGGTGAGATTATTTCACCACATCATCACTTTAGTGGGCTATTTGAACAAAACTATCTGTAATTTGCGCAATTTATGTAACGCGATATTTTTCACAACACAAATTTGTGGCAAAATATTGTGTATGTGCTCGGCCTCAGACCGCCAGGGCTCGAATTTCGCATCCTGTGTCTGGAGGACAGTGTCATCTCAATCATCTCACCATCCTCAGGAGGTTCTCCTGGCCCAGTTTAGCCTATATGTGCACAAAGGTGGCCTAAAGCCCGATTCATTTCATTGTGTATGTTTTTGTTGGAAATTCTGAAAATCGGCCACCCGTTACTTTTATATATATTATGTGAAGTCTCGCCTTTTAGATGTAAGATGTAATCACAATATTTTCATTCCAGATTGGTCATGGCGGCCATTTTGAAAATATGCAGATTAGGATAATTTACGGGTTTGGTTACATAACGTTATATCTTCAATGGAGAAAATAATCCGAATATGATGTTTGTGGCCATTTTGAATTCACTTATTCTAAATTTGACGGTTTTGGGCTTCTATAATATTCATAAATATATCCAAATATACTAAGATACAGTTACCATGGTTACCCAGTCATAGAAGTAAATAAAATCACAAAATACGGAGAACAAATCGAGATTTAATGTAAAAAAAAAAACATTTTAGTTTTACTCTGCGGCCATTTTGAAATATGCAAATAAGGATATTTTACGGGCCAAAATCGATTGGGGTGTTCCTCTTATATGATTTAGGAGACGAAAAGGCACCCGTGTGTGAAATTTGGTCCTTTTATCACAATCTGAACACTTTGGTTGATTTTTGGACCTTAGCACCTCTACTATATAGCTTTAGTCAAACGAGTAGTTGCTTGTTATGGCCCTGTCATGTTTCTCTCCATCATATTTCAGAATTTTGAAAAAGTTGGGGAAACCATAAACCAGATATTCTAAGCTCTAAAATATGATAGAGAGAAACATAACATGATAACATCGATAAAATGTGAAGACTGCCAACTTCGTTTGTTGCCTGTATGCCAGTAGAATAATTAATCATTTCTTTTTTATAGCATTTTTTCGGCTACGATTAGAGCACTATCTGCTATGTTCACGTCATGTTTCCAAATCATTTTGGTTTCGTAATAAAGATTAATCTGCCATGTCGTAGTACAAGGTCTAATAATCTAGTTATTTTTCAGAAATAGGCCCGCATATATATGGTTTGAAATAAGTTTAAAGCCACATAAATAACACAACATTTTTAAAAACTGTTCGTAGTAGCTGCTGAGTTAATGGTTTGTGGCTGCTGCTGAGTAAATGGCTTGTGGTAGCTGCTGAGTTAATGGTTTGTGGTAGCTGCTGAGTTAATGGTTTGTGGTAGCTGCTGAGTTAATGGCCTGTTGTAGCTGCTGAGTTATTGGTTTGTGGTAGCTGCTGAGTTAATGTTTTGTGGTAGCTGCTAAGTTAATGGTTTGTGGTAGCTGCTGAGTTAATGGTTTGTGGTAGCTGCTGAGTTAATGGTTTGTGGTAGCTGCCCAGTTAATAGTGTCTGGTGACTACTGAGTCAATGTTTTGTGGTAGCTGCTGAGTTAATGGTTTGTGGTAGATGCTGAGTTAATGGTTTGTGGTAGCTGCCGAGTTAATGGTTTGTGGTAGCTGCTGAGTTAATGGCTTGTGGTAGCTTCTCAGTCAATGGTTTGTGGTAACTGATGAGTTATTGGTTTTGTGGTAGCTGCTCAGTTAATGGTTCGTGGTAGCTGCCGAATTAATAGTTTCTAGTAGCTGCTGAGTTGAAGGTTTGTGGTAGCTACTGAGTTAATGGTTTGTGGTGGCTGCTGAGTTAATGACTTGTGGTAGCTGCTGAGTTAATGGCTTGTGGTAGCTGCCCAGTTAATGAGTTGTGGTAGCTGCTGAGTTAATGGTTTGTGGTAGCTGCTGAATTAATGGTTTGTGTTAGCTGCTGAGTTAATGATTTGTGGTAGCGGCTGAGTTAATGGTTTGTGGTAGCTGCTCAGTTAATGGCGTGTGGTAGCTGCTGCTCAATTAATGGTTTGTGGTAGCTGCTTTTCAATTAATGGGTTGTGGTAGCTGCTGAGTTAATGACTTGTGGTAGCTGCCCAGTTAATGAATTGTGGTAGCTGCTGAGTTAATGGCTTGTGGTAGCTGCTGCTCAATTAATGGTTTGTGGAGCTGCTGGGTTAATGGCTTGTAGTAGCTGCTGAGTTAATGGAATGTGGTGGCTGAAAAATAATGATTTGTGGTAGCTGAGCTAATGGCTTATGGTAGCTCTGCTGAGTTAATCATTGGTGGTAGCTGCTACTGAGATAATGGTCCGTGGTAACTGCTGAGGTAATGACCTGTGGTAGCTGATGAATAATGGTTTATGGCAGCTGCTGTGTTAATGGCTTGTGGTAGCTAGTGCAAGTCTTTTATTATCTGAATATATCTTAGTATATTCGGTGCTGAACGCATAATATGCTTTGTTCAACGAATCTGACGAATTCAGTCTGTTTTTCTTGACTGATATTGAGAAAAATAAATAATTTCACACTTACATCGGTCGTATCTCCAATACTGTTACCAAAGGTGTCCATGGGCGACATACAGGCGAGAAAAAATAGTACAAGAACCACAGCCATATTGTCGGTGAAGTTGATAAAGCAGAACAAGTAAATGGTGTGTGAGTATTCCGATGATTACTCTGACCTACTATGTATGGGGGTCGAAGACACGTGACATGTTACTTATCATGTAAGCTTAACCCTTATCTTATACCAAGGTTTGTATTGTGCCAGATGCATGCATTGTTTACCCGGCTGATACAGCTATAAAGATTTAGAGATGTGTGAATTATAAGGGTAGTCATACACCCGTTATCCCCCGCGGGATGTTTTCCCATTACCTGTTATCTCCCGGCAACTCTCAAATTAGAGTTTGATTGATGCATAATCAGGCCACGTTTATCCAGCCTCCTTCTCAGGGCCACACTAGCACAGCTAGGTGGCCCTGCTACAGTGTTTTGAGAATCTCTTCTGTAATTGCTGCGTTCTGATAGGGCCTCAAAATTTGGTGTCTCGTGACCCACAACTGACCCTCAAACTATGTCAAGTCTCCTTGCACCTATGATAGACAAGTTTATATATTTTTTGTCTCTCCTATAGGCCTACTGGGCTATATGGTTGGCATTATATCCCTAGTATTGTTATGACCAATACATGCATGCAATCAACCTGTGTTGTGCTATAGCTGGTCCATCCTATACAATGTCGGCCCAGCATGAAAACAACATTGGATCTGTGTCTTCTATATGTGTTATTGTAAACTTGCATTTGCATAAGACAAAGATACCAGCAGTATTTGCACAGTGATTGTAACAACCACTATTTGCTGGATTTTGGGACATCATCTCAGGTTGTGGATTAACATGAACCCAGCCCTGGGTCATCGTTCTTACTGGTTTGCAGTCTCTGTCAGCTCTATGCACTGACCCGATATTGGTTTAGCCTTGGTCCATTGTTTGCGACATAGGCCCAACATTAGGAAAGCATTGGGCCGGAGTAGACCTATCGTCTTTACGCTGTCGGATTGACAATGGTGGATTGATGTATGTCAATCGTCTACGGCGCTGGCTCAACAATAATCAACATTGATCATTGATGTATCTTCTGACTTATGTAATACAACTATATTAGAATAGTCAATACACATGATACATGTACAGATGTAGGCCTATATCTCACCAGACAATACTGACAGGAGCACATAATGTCAGCCTTAAACATCCAGAGGATGTCACGCCAAGCTGGACGCGAAATATAGCATTTTAGATGTAATGATGTAGTCGAACCCCTCCCTGGTTCACCCAACCCTTTCTTAAACATGTTAAAAGAAGCTTTTAATTTCAGGAAAATACACACCTGCCTCGCAATGTGTATTCATTGGCCTGACCATGTGTCAAGAACACCATTTTTGTTAAGTATTGCCTTATTGGCCAGATGAAAAATCTGGTCAAATTCATGAATATTTCTACAGAACACATTCTACAGCGCAATCAATCAGAGCCACTAGCTGACGCTAGTGGAATAATAGTGAGAATGCGTTTAGCACGCCACTGGTAGGACATCAGAGTGTAAACCGAGCTACCACGAGACATTGACCCAATGTTGTTTCAATGTTGTGCCGACGTCGAAGACGGCGGGCTAACATTAGAACAACATTGGGTCAATGCCTCGTGTTTGACTGGCACAAGCTACACAGCTGTACCAAAGATTGGGTCATTGCTGGGCCATCGTCTAGGACGCCGGCCCAACACTACAGCAGCATTGGGTCAATGACTGGTGCGTGACCCACATAACCTGACGTAACTGGTGACCGACAGCCCCTTCAACAGGCAGACCCCCCTCCTCTGTTACTGCTCGCCCGCCAGGTGTCGTGCAACAGCGACATGTGACAAGTCGCAAAGCAATAGATAGGCCTACATATAATCCAATCAGATAACAGGTCATGAATTAGAAATAATTATTTTGCCATTGAACTTAAAAAAGTGAATATATAGTAGCCTAAATAAAATTAAATGAATCGGGCTTTGTGCACATATAGGCTAAACTGGCCCAGGAGAACCTCCCGAGGATGGTGGGATGAATGAGATGACACTGTCCTCCAGACACAGGATTCGAAATTCGAGCCCTGGCGGTCTGAGGCCGAGCACGCTACCTTTCTTAATCACAGAGGCTTCCCACAATACTGAGTTTCACACGTGGATGGGGAAGAAACATTTTTGTTTCTTGCAAACTGCCGAGACCGGGAACGAAACCCCGAACTCCAGCGTGAAAAGCTGCAGTGCCAACCACTGCCCTAGGGCCCCCACCCGTATAGTAGCCTAGACTATTGCTACTAATCCTAACATTAACTATAGGACGAAGTTAAATGTCATGTTACAGTTATATGCCTAGGCTAAAATAATTTGCTTTCTAAATTGCAGTTTTCTAGTCTAGGCCTACTTTGACTGAAATGTTGGTATGAGATGAAAATACAATACCATAGCTAACGTTGTATCTTCCGGCATGATCTTCCCTCACATCAGCCCTCCTTATTTGTATTCTTCCTCGGGTGATGGGTCTTGTACATATCGCCCTAGACCTGCGGTCTTCAGGCGATATGTACAAGACCCATCACCCGAGGGAGAATACAAATAGGGAGGGCTGATATGCGAGACGATACAACTTTAGCCATGATACAATCTATAATTACAACCCTGAAACATTTTTGTGTCAACCATGGAGACCAAAGAATTTTCTTCATTTTGCAATCATCATAAATCTTTTAGTCAGCACTGCCTGCTTCATTTGTATAGCTATGTTGTGACCATTATATTTTTTTAAAATAAATGTAAGGATTGGCATTAGACGTCAGAATCTGATGTATAAAGTCGGTCCCCGCACTGATAGTGTTACTCTCACATGCGGGCAAGTTTAGCTGAGGCTCATTAAGCAATCTCCCACTCAACAAACATAATGCTCACATGGCCGAGATCATGTCAAGGACAATCTCACTTGTTGCCCGTATGCCAATGGAATAATTAATACACGTTTTACAATAATAGCCACGGGCAAACGAGAATTGGGTTGTTATGGTCTTGTTATGTCTTTATCTATATTATTTTAAAATATCTAGTGCATGACTTCACTTACTTTTTTCAAATATAAGAGTTATTACAAACTTGCTACTAATTATATTCTTAGCATACCAGCCACCCACTCCCCTACTCAACAAATAAAATGCTAATCTGGCCGAGATAATATTAACATACACACAATGACAACCTAATAGTGAAAGCAAACTAAGGGGTTTTGTCAAGTTGAAAATAATCCATCCAAAAAACGAAACATAGAAAACGGTTGAGAATTGACGTTTGAATTGACGTTTAAATTAATAACTTTTAAAAATACTCAAGCAAATTTCACATTATTCACATTAATAACTTTTGAAGTAATCAATCAAACATCGCCAAATTTACAGGGAAGTTGCCGTAATACCTGCCGATGGTGCCTGCAAAATTACATGGTAAACGGTTGAGAATTGACGTCTGAATTGACGTCAAAATGAATAACTTTTAAAAATACTCAAGCAAATTTCACATGAATCTCATTAATAACTTTTGAAGTACTTAGTCAAACTTCGCCAAATTTACAGGGCATTTGCGGTAATACCTGCCGATGGTGCCTGAAAATTTACATGGTAAACGGTTAAGAATTGACGTCTGAATTGACGTCAAAATGAATAACTTTTAAAAATACTCAAGCAAATTTCACACTAATCTCATTAATAACTTTTGAAGTACCCAATCAAACTTCACCAAATTTACAAGGAAGTTGCCGTATTACAAGCCGATGGTGCCTGCAAATTTACATGGAAAACGATTAAGAATTGACGTCTGAATTGACTTCGAAATAAATAACTTTTCAAAATATTCAATCAAATTTCACACGAATCTCATTAATAACTTTTGAAGTACTTAATCAAACTTCGCCAAATTTACAGGGCATTTGTGGTAATACCTGCCGATGGTGCCTGCAAATTTACATGGTAAACGGTTAAGAATTGACGTCTGAATTGACGTCAAAATGAATAACTTTTAAAAATACTCAAGCAAATTTCACATTAATCTCATTATTAACTTTTGAAGTACTTAATCAAACTTCGCCATATTTACAGGGCAGTTGCCGTAATATCAGCTGATGGTGCCTGCAAAAGTACGTGAAAATCGGTTGAGAATTGACTTAGATATCAGCGAAAAATGGGTAAAAATAATGACAAAAATGCCCAGAGATCTGTGAAAACGCATTGTAGAGAGTGGGTGTGTGGCTATTGCTACTGTCTTGGCATTTCTTTCTTTTTTCGTTTGACGACTTCTGACGTCAGAATCAGACGTCAAAAGCCGCAAAACAGTGATAATAGGGTGTCTCACATCTCCCTCAATTAGGGCTATATAGGAAAAGCAATATTTTCTCGTTCATTTTCAGCTAGGTATCATATCTTAAAAAAAAAAGAAAAAAAAAATCTATTGGGTCTATGTCGCTATAGTGTTGGTGAATACTCTCTCACTTCTGGTGACCTGCCCTGTCAGTTTGAACTGCTCAGTCACACATGTACAACGGGGGTCACTTACTCAGTGCTGTTTCAATGACGGCCCGCATTTTCAGCGCTCTGTCGACGTGGAAACAGTGTTGTTTCAGTGCATCACATTAATAACTTTTGGAATACTCTGTCAAACTTCACCAAATTTACAGGGCAGTCGCCGTAATGGCTGCGAGTGGTGGATGCAAAAATACATGTGAAGCGGTTGAGAATTGACTGAGATATCAACAAAAAACGATCCACCGACGTTGGTACAATGTTGGCTCAGTGCTTTTCATTAATAACTTTTGAAGTAGTCGATGAAACTTCCCCAAATTTACAGGGCATTTGCGGTGATACCAGCCGATGGTGCCTGCAAAATTACATGGAAAACGGTTGAGAATTGACGTCTGAATTGGCGTCTAAATGAATAACTTTTAAAAATACTCAATCAAATTTCACACTAATCTTAATAATAACTTTTGTAATACTCCATCAAACTTCGCCAAATTTATAGGGAAGTTGCCGTAGTACCAGCCGATGGTGCCTGCAAATTTACATGGAAAACGGTTGAGAATTGACGTTTGAATTGACGTTTAAATAAATAACTTTTAAAAATACTCAAGCAAATTTCACATTATTCACATTAATAACTTTGAAGTAATTAATCAAACTTCGCCAAATTTACCGGGAAGTTGCCGTAATCCCTGCCGATGGTGCCTGCAAAATTACATGGTAAACGGTTGAGAATTGACGTCTGAATTGACGTCAAAATGAATAACTTTTAAAATTACTCAAGCAAATTTCACATGAATCTCATTAATAACTTTTGAAGTACTTAATCAAACTTCGCCAAATTTACAGGGCGTTTGCGGTAATACCTGCCGATGGTGCCTGCAAATTTACATGGTAAACGGTTAAGAATTGACGTCTGAATTGACGTCAAAATGAATAACTTTTAGAAATACTCAAGCAAATTTCACACTAATCTCATTAATAACTTTTGAAGTACCCATCCAAACTTCACCAAATTTACAAGGAAGTTGCCGTATTACAAGCCAATGGTGCCTGCAAATTTACATGGAAAACGATTGAGAATTGACGTCTGAATTGACTTCGAAATAAATAACTTTTCAAAATATTCAATCAAATTTCACACGAATCTCATTGATAACTTTTGAAGTACTTAATCAAACTTCGCCAAATTTACAGGCGTTTGCGGTAATAACTGCCGATGGTGCCTGCAAATTTACATGGTAAACGGTTAAGAATTGACGTCTGAATTGACGTCAAAATGAATAACTTTTAAAAATACTCGAGCAAATTTCACATTAATCTCATTAATAACTTTTGAAATACTTAATCAAACTTCGCCATATTTACAGGGCAGTTGCCGTAATATCAGCTGATGGTGCCTGCAAAAGGACGTGAAAATCGGTTGAGAATTGACTTAGATATCAGCGAAAAATGGATAAAAATAATGACAAAAATGCCCAGAGATCTGTGAAAACGCATTGTAGAGAGTGGGTGTGTGGCTATTGCTACTGTCTTGGCATTTCTTTCTTTTTTCGTTTGACGACTTCTGACGTCAGAATCAGACGTCAAAAGCCGCAAAACAGTGATAATAGGGTGTTTCACATCTCCCTCAATAAGGGCTATATAGAAAAAGCAATATTTTCTCGTTCATTTTCAGCTAGGTATCATATCTTAAAAAAAAAAAAAAAAAAAAAAATTATTGAGTCTATGTCGCTATAGTGTTGGTAAATACTTTCTCACTTCTGGTGACCTGCCCTGTCAGTTTGAACTGCTCAGTCACACATGTACAACGGGGGTCACTTACTCAGTGCTGTCTCAATGACGGCCCGCATTTTCAGCGCTCTGGCGACGTGGAAACAGTGTTGTTTCAGTGCATCACATTAATAACTTTTGGAATACTCTATCAAACTTCACCAAATTTACAGGGCAGTCGCCGTGATTGCTGCGAATGGTGGATGCAAAAATACATGTGAAGCGGTTGAGAATTGACTGAGATATCAACGAAAAACGATCCACCGACGTTGGTACAATGTTGGCTCAGTGCTTTGCATTAATAACTTTTGAAGACGTCAATGAAACTTCCCCAAATTTACAGGGCATTTGCGGTGATACCAGCCGATGGTGCCTGCAAAATCACATGGAAAACGGTTGAGAATTGACGTCTAAATTGGCGTCTAAATGAAGAACTTTTAAAAATACTCAATCAAATTTCACACTAATCTTAATAATAACTTTTGTAATACTCAATCAAACTATGCCAAATTTATAGGGAAGTTGCCGTAGTACCAGCCGATGGTGCTTGCAAATTTACATGAGAAACGGTTGAGAATTGACGTTTGAATTGACGTTTAAATAAATAACTTTTAAAAATGCTCAAGCAAATTTCACATTATTCACATTAATAACTTTTGAAGTAATTAATCAAACTTCGCCAAATTTACAGGGAAGTTGCCGTAATACCTGCCGATGGTGCCTGCAAAATTACATGGTAAACGGTTGTGAATTGACGTCTGAATTGACGTCAAAATGAATAACTTTGAAAAAAATACTCAAGCAAATTTCACATGAATCTCATTAATAACTTTTGAAGTACTTAGTCAAACTTCGCCAAATTTACAGGGCATTTGCGGTAATACCGGCCGATTGTGCCTGCAAATTTACATGATAACCGGTTAAGAATTGACGTCTGAATTGACGTCAAAATGAATAACTTTTAAAAATACTCAAGCAAATTTCACACTAATCTCATTAATAACTTTTGAAGTGCCCAATCAAACTTCACCAAATTTACAAGGAAGTTGCCGTAATACAAGCCGATGGTGCCTGCAAATTTACATGGAAAACGATTAAGAATTGACGTCTGAATTGACGTCGAAATAAATAACTTTTAAAAATATTCAATCAAATTTCACACGAATCTCATTAATAACTTTTGAAGTACTTAATCAAACTTCGCCAAATTTACTGGGCATTTGCGGTAATACCTGCCGATGGTGCCTGCAAATTTACATGATAAACGGTTAAGAATTGACGTCTGAATTGACGTCAAAATGAATAACTTTTAAAAATACTCAAGCAAATTTCACACTAATCTCATTAATACCTTTTGAAGTACCCAATCAAACTTCACCAAATTTACAAGGAAGTTGCCGTAATACAAGCCGATGGTGCCTGCAAATTTACATGAAAAACGATTAAGAATTGACGTCTGAATTGACGTCGAAATAAATAACTTTTAAAAATATTCAATCAAATTTCACACGAATCTCATTAATAACTTTTGAGGTACTTAATCAAACTTCGCCAAATTTACAGGGCATTTGCGGTAATACCTGCCGATGGTGCCTGCAAATTTACATGGTAAACGGTTGTGAATTGACGTCTGAATTGACGTCAAAATGAATAACTTTGAAAAAAATACTCAAGCAAATTTCACATGAATCTCATTAATAACTTTTGAAGTACTTAGTCGAACTTCGCCAAATTTACAGGGCATTTGCGGTAATACCTGCCGATGGTGCCTGCAAATTTACATGGTAAACGGTTAAGAATTGACGTCTGAATTGACGTCAAAATGAATAACTTTTAAAAATACTCAAGCAACTTTCACACTAATCTCATTGATAACTTTTGAAGTACCCAATCAAACTTCACCAAATATACCAGGAAGTTGCCGTAATACAAGCCGATGGTGCCTGCAAATTTACATGGAAAACGATTAAGAATTGACGTCTGAATTGACGTCGAAATAAATAACTTTTCAAAATATTCAATCAAATTTCACACGAATCTCATTAATAACTTTTGAAGTACTTAATCAAACTTCGCCAAATTTACTGGGCATTTGCGGTAATACCTGCCGATAGTGCCTGCAAAATTACATGATAAACGGTTAAGAATTGACGTCTGAATTGACGTCAAAATGAATAACTTTTAAAAATACTCAAGCAAATTTCACATTAATCTCATTAATAACTTTTGAATACTTAATCAAACTTCGCCACATATACAGGGCAGTTGCCGTAATATCAGCTGATAGTGCCTGCAAAAGTACGTGAAAATCGGTTGAGAATTGACTTAGATATCAGCGAAAAATGGGTAAAAATAATGACAAAAATGCCCAGAGATCTGTGAAAACGCATTGTAGACAGTGGGTGTGTGGCTATTGCTACTGTCTTGGCATTTCTTTCTTTTTTCGTTTGACGACTTCTGACGTCAAAATCAGACGTCAAAAGCCGCAAAACAGTGATAATAGGGTGTTTCACATCTTCCTCAATAGGGGCTATATAGGAAAATCAATCTTTCCTCGTTCATTTTCAGCTAGGTATCATATCTTAAAAAAAAAGAAAAAAAAAAATCTATTGGGTCTATGTCGCTATAGTGTTGGTAAATACTCTCTCACTTCTGGTGACCTGCCCTGTCAGTTTGAACTGCTCAGTCACACATGTACAACGGGGGTCACTTACTCAGTGCTGTTTCAATGACGGCCCGCATTTTCAGCGCTCTGGCGACGTGGGAACAGTGTTGTTTCAGTGCATCACATTAATAACTTTTGGAATACTCTATCAAACTTCACCAAATTTACAGGGCAGTCGCCGTAATGGCTGCGAATGGTGGATGCAAAAATACATGTGAAGCGGTTGAGAATTGACTGAGATATCAACCAAAACGATCCACCGACGTTGGTACAATGTTGGCTCAGTGCTTTTCATTAATAACTTTTGAAGTAGTCAATGAAACTTCCCCAAATTTACAGGGTATTTGCGGTGATACCAGCCGATGGTGCCTGCAAAATTACATGGAAAACGGTTGAGAATTGACGTCTCAATTGGCGTCTAAATGAATAACTTTTAAAAATACTCAAGCAAATTTCACACTAATCTCATTAATAACTTTTGACGTACCCAATCAAACTTCACCAAATTTATAGGGAAGATGCCGTAGTACCAGCCGATGGTGCCTGCAAATTTACATGGGAAACGGTTGAGAATTGACGTTTAAATTGACGTTTAAATAAATAACTTTTAAAAATGCTCAAGCAAATTTCACATTATTCACATTAATAACTTATGAAGTAATTAATCAAACTTCGCCAAATTTACAGGGAAGTTGCTGTAATACCTGCCGATGGTGCCTGCAAAATTACATGGTAAGCGGTTGTGAATTGACGTCTGAATTGACGTCAAAATGAATAACTTTGAAAAAAATACTCAAGCAAATTTCACATGAATCTCATTAATAACTTTTGAAGTACTTAGTCAAACTTCGCCAAATTTACAGGGCATTTGCGGTAATACCTGCCGATGGTGCCTGCAAATTTACATGGTAAACGGTTAAGAATTGACGTCTGAATTGACGTCAAAATGAATAACTTTTAAAAATACTCAAGCAAATTTCACACTAATCTCATTAATAACTTTTGAAGTACCCATCCAAACTTCACCAAATTTACAAGGAAGTTGCCGTATTACAAGCCGATGGTGCCTGCAAATTTACATGGAAAACGATTAAGAATTGACGTCTGAATTGACTTCGAAATAAATAACTTTTCAAAATATTCAATCAAATTTCACACGAATCTCATTAATAACTTTTGAAGTACTTAATCAAACTTCGCCAAATTTACAGGGCATTTGCGGTACTACCTGCCGATGGTACCTGCAAATTTACATGGTAAACGGTTAAGAATTGACGTCTGAATTGACGTCAAAATGAATAACTTTTAAAAATACTCAAGCAAATTTCACATTAATCTCATTAATAACTTTTGAAGTACTTAATCAAACTTCGCCATATTTACAGGGCAGTTGCCGTAGTATCAGCTGATGGTGCCTGCAAAAGTACGTAAAAATCGGTTGAGAATTGACTTAGATATCAGCGAAAAATGGGTAAAAATAATGACAAAAATGCCCAGAGATCTGTGAAAACGCATTGTAGAGAGTGGATGTGTGGCTATTGCTACTGTCTTGGCATTTCTTTCTTTTTTCGTTTGACGACTTCTGCCGTCAGAATCAGACGTCAAAAGCCGCAAAACATTGATAATAGGGTGTTTCACATCTCCCTCAATAAGGGCTATATAGGAAAAGCAATATTTTCTCGTTCATTTTCAGCTAGGTATCTTATCTTGAAAAAAAAAAAAAAAAATCTATTGGGTCTATGTCGCTATAGTGTTGGTAAATACTCTCTCACTTCTGGTGACCTGCCCTGTCAGTTTGAACTGCTCAGTCACACATGTACAACGGGGGTCACTTACTCAGTGCTGTCTCACTGACGGCCCGCATTTTCAGCGCTCTGGCGACGTGGAAACAGTGTTGTTTCACTGCATCACATTAATAACTTTTGGAATACTCTATCAAACTTCACCAAATTTACAGAGCAGTCGCCGTAATGGCTGCGAATGGTGGATGCAAAAATACATGTGAAGCGGTTGAGAATTGACTGGGATATCAACGAAAAACGATCCACCGACGTTGGTACAATGTTGGCTCAGTGCTTTTCATTAATAACTTTTGAAGTAGTCAATGAAACTTCCCCAAATTTACAGGGCATTAGTGGTGATACCAGCCGATGGTTCCTGCAAAATCACATGAAAAACGGTTGAGAATTGACGTCTTAATTGGCGTCTAAATGAATAACTTTTAAAAATACTCAATCAAATTTCACACTAATCTTAATAATAACTTTTGTAATACTCAATCAAACTTCGTCAAATTTATAGGGAAGTTGCCGTAGTACCAGCCTATGGTGCCTTTAAATTTACATGGGAAACGGTTGAGAATTGACGTTTGAATTGACGTTTAAATAAATAACTTTTAAAAATACTCAAGCAAATTTCACATTATTCACATTAATAACTTTTGAAGTAATTAATCCCACTTCGCCAAATTTACAGGAAAGTTGCCGTAATACCTGCCGATGGTGCCTGCAAAATTACATGGTAAACGGTCGAGAATTGACGTCTAAATTGACGTCAAAATGAATAACTTTTAAAAATACTCAAGCAAATTTCACATGAATCTCATGAATAACTTTTGAAGTACTTAGTCAAACTTCGCCAAATTTACAGGGCATTTGCGGTAATACCTGCCGATGGTGCCTGCAAATTTACATGGTAAACGGTTCAGAATTGACGTCTGAATTGACGTCAAAATGAATAACTTTTAAAAATACTCAAGCAAATTTCACACTAATCTCATTAATAACTTTTGAAGTACCCAATCAAACTTCACCAAATTTATAGGGAAGTTGCCGTAGTACCAGCCGATGGTGCCTGCAAATTTACATGGGAAACGGTTGAGAATTGACGTTTGAATTGACGTTTAAATAAATAACTTTTAAAAATACTCAAGCAAATTTCACATGAATCTCATTAATAACTTTTGAAGTACTTAGTCAAACTTCGCCAAATTTACAGGGCATTTGCGGTAATACCTGCCGATGGTGCCTTCAAATTTACATGGTAAACGGTTAAGAATTGCCGTCTGAATTGACGTCAAAATGAATAACTTTTAAAAATACTCAAGCAAATTTCACACTAATCTCATTAATAACTTTTGAAGTACCCAATCAAACTTCACCAAATTTGCAAGGAAGTTGCCGTAATACAAGCCGATGGTGCCTGCAAATTTACATGGAAAACGATTAGGAATTGACGTCTGAATTGACGTCAAAATGAATAACTTTTAAAAATACTCAAGCAAATTTCACATTAATCTCATTAATAACTTTTGAAGTACTTAATCAAACTTCGCCATATTTACAGGGCAGTTGCCGTAGTATCAGCTGATGGTGCCTGCAAAAGTACGTAAAAATCGGTTGAGAATTGACTTAGATATCAGCGAAAAATGGGTAAAAATAATGACAAAAATGCCCAGAGATCTGTGAAAACGCATTGTAGAGAGTGGATGTGTGGCTATTGCTACTGTCTTGTCATTTCTTTCTTTTTTCGTTTGACGACTTCTGACGTCAGAATCAGACGTCAAAAGCCGCAAAACAGTGATAATAGGGTGTTTCACATCTCCCTCAATAAGGGCTATATAGGAAAAGCAATATTTTCTCGTTCATTTTCAGCTAGGTATCATATCTTAAAAAAAAAAAAAAAAAAAATTATTGGGTCTATGTCGCTATAGTGTTGGTAAATACTCTCTCACTTCTGGTGACCTGCCCTGTCAGTTTGAACTGCTCAGTCACACATGTACAACGGGGGTCACTTACTCAGTGCTGTCTCAATGACGGCCCGCATTTTCAGCGCTCTGGCGACGTGGAAACAGTGTTGTTTCAGTCCATCACATTAATAACTTTTGGAATACTCTATCAAACTTCACCAAATTTACAGGGCAGTCGCCGGAATGGCTGCGAATGGTGGATGCAAAAATACATGTGAAGCGGTTGAGAATTGACTGAGATATCAACGAAAAACGATCCACCGACGTTGGTACAATGTTGGCTCAGTGCTTTGCATTAATACCTTTTGAAGTAGTCTATGAAACTTCCCCAAATATACAGGGCATTTGCGGTGATACCAGCCGAAGGTGCCTGCAAAATCACATGGAAAACGGTTGAGAATCGACGTCTGAATTGGCGTCTAAATGAATAACTTTTAAAAATACTCAATCAAATTTCACACTAATCTTAATAATAACTTTTGTAATACTCAATCAAACTATGCCAAATTTATAGGGAAGTTGCCGTAGTACCAGCCGATGGTGCCTGCAAATTTACATGAGAAACGGTTTAGAATTGACGTTTGAATTGACGTTTAAATAAATAACTTTTAAAAATGCTCAAGCAAATTTCACATTATTCACATTAATAACTTTTGAAGTAATTAATCAAACTTCGCCAAATTCACAGGTAAGTTGCCGTAATACCTGCCGATGGTGCCTGCAAAATTACATGGTAAACGGTAGTGAATTGACGTCTGAATTGACGTCAAAATGAATAACTTTGAAAAAAATACTCAAGCAAATTTCACATGAATTTCATTAATAACTTTTGAAGTACTTAGTCAAACTTCGCCAAATTTACAGGGCATTTGCGGTAATACCTGCCGATGGTGCCTGCAAATTTACATGATAAATGGTTAAGAATTGACGTCTGAATTGACGTCAAAATGAATAACTTTTAAAAATACTCAAGCAAATTTCACACTAATCTCATTAATAACTTTTGAAGTACCCAATCAAACTTCACCAAATTTACAAGGAAGTTGCCGTAATACAAGCCGATGGTGCCTGCAAATTTACATGAAAAACGATTAAGAATTGAAGTCTGAATTGACGTCGAAATAAATAACTTTTAAAAATATTCAATCAAATTTCACACGAATCTCATTAATAACTTTTGAGGTACTTAATCAAACTTCGCCAAATTTACAGGGCATTTGCGGTAATACCTGCCGATGGTGCCTGCGAATTTACATGGTAAACGGTTAAGAATTGACGTCTGAATTGACGTCAAAATGAATAACTTTTAAAAATACTCAAGCAAATTTCACATTAATCTCATTAATAACTTTTGAAGTACTTAATCAAACTTCGCCACATATACAGGGCAGTTGCCGTAATATCAGCTGATAGTGCCTGCAAAAGTACGTGAAAATCGGTTGAGAATTGACTTAGATATCAGCGAAAAATGGGTAAAAATAATGACAAAAATGCCCAGAGATCTGTGAAAACGCATTGTAGACAGTGGGTGTGTGGCTATTGCTACTGTCTTGGCATTTCTTTTTTTTTTCGTTTGACGACTTCTGACGTCAGAATCAGACGTCAAAAGCCGCCAAACAGTGAAAATAGGGTGTTTCACATCTCCCTCAATAGGGGCTATATAGGAAAAGCAATCTTTCCTCGTTCATTTTCAGCTAGGTATCATATCTTAAAAAAAAAAAAAAAAAAAATCTATTGGGTCTATGTCGCTATAGTGTTGGTAAATACTCTCTCACTTCTGGTGACCTGCCCTGTCAGTTTGAACTGCTCAGTCACACATGTACAACGGGGGTCACTTACTCAGTGCTGTTTCAATGACGGCCCACATTTTCAGCGCTCTGGCGACGTGGAAACAGTGTTGTTTCAGTGCATCACATTAATAACTTTTGGAATACTCTATCAAACTTCACCAAATTTACAGAACAGTCGCCGTAATGGCTGCGAATGGTGGATGCAAAAATAGATGTGAAGCGGTTGAGAATTGACTGAGATATCAACGAAAAACGATCCACCGACGTTGGTACAATGTTGGCTCAGTGCTTTTCATTAATAACTTTTAAAGTAGTCAATGAAACTTCCCCAAATTTACAGGGCATTTGTGGTGATACAAGCCGATGGTGCCTGCAAAATCACATGGAAAACGGTTGAGAATCGACGTCTGAATTGGCGTCTAAATGAATAACTTTTAAAAATACTCAATCAAATTTCACACTAATCTTAATAATAACTTTTGTAATACTCAATCAAACTATGCCAAATTTATAGGGAAGTTGCCGTAGTACCAGCCGATGGTGCCTGCAAATTTACATGAGAAACGGTTTAGAATTGACGTTTGAATTGACGTTTAAATAAATAACTTTTAAAAATGCTCAAGCAAATTTCACATTATTCACATTAATAACTTTTGAAGTAATTAATCAAACTTCGCCAAATTCACAGGTAAGTTGCCGTAATACCTGCCGATGGTGCCTGCAAAATTACATGGTAAACGGTTGTGAATTGACGTCTGAATTGACGTCAAAATGAATAACTTTGAAAAAAATACTCAAGCAAATTTCACATGAATTTCATTAATAACTTTTGAAGTACTTAGTCAAACTTCGCCAAATTTACAGGGCATTTGCGGTAATACCTGCCGATGGTGCCTGCAAATTTACATGATAAATGGTTAAGAATTGACGTCTGAATTGACGTCAAAATGAATAACTTTTAAAAATACTCAAGCAAATTTCACACTAATCTCATTAATAACTTTTGAAGTACCCAATCAAACTTCACCAAATTTACAAGGAAGTTGCCGTAATACAAGCCGATGGTGCCTGCAAATTTACATGAAAAACGATTAAGAATTGAAGTCTGAATTGACGTCGAAATAAATAACTTTTAAAAATATTCAATCAAATTTCACACGAATCTCATTAATAACTTTTGAGGTACTTAATCAAACTTCGCCAAATTTACAGGGCATTTGCGGTAATACCTGCCGATGGTGCCTGCGAATTTACATGGTAAACGGTTAAGAATTGACGTCTGAATTGACGTCAAAATGAATAACTTTTAAAAATACTCAAGCAAATTTCACATTAATCTCATTAATAACTTTTGAAGTACTTAATCAAACTTCGCCACATATACAGGGCAGTTGCCGTAATATCAGCTGATAGTGCCTGCAAAAGTACGTGAAAATCGGTTGAGAATTGACTTAGATATCAGCGAAAAATGGGTAAAAATAATGACAAAAATGCCCAGAGATCTGTGAAAACGCATTGTAGACAGTGGGTGTGTGGCTATTGCTACTGTCTTGGCATTTCTTTTTTTTTTCGTTTGACGACTTCTGACGTCAGAATCAGACGTCAAAAGCCGCCAAACAGTGAAAATAGGGTGTTTCACATCTCCCTCAATAGGGGCTATATAGGAAAAGCAATCTTTCCTCGTTCATTTTCAGCTAGGTATCATATCTTAAAAAAAAAAAAAAAAAAAATCTATTGGGTCTATGTCGCTATAGTGTTGGTAAATACTCTCTCACTTCTGGTGACCTGCCCTGTCAGTTTGAACTGCTCAGTCACACATGTACAACGGGGGTCACTTACTCAGTGCTGTTTCAATGACGGCCCACATTTTCAGCGCTCTGGCGACGTGGAAACAGTGTTGTTTCAGTGCATCACATTAATAACTTTTGGAATACTCTATCAAACTTCACCAAATTTACAGAACAGTCGCCGTAATGGCTGCGAATGGTGGATGCAAAAATAGATGTGAAGCGGTTGAGAATTGACTGAGATATCAACGAAAAACGATCCACCGACGTTGGTACAATGTTGGCTCAGTGCTTTTCATTAATAACTTTTAAAGTAGTCAATGAAACTTCCCCAAATTTACAGGGCATTTGTGGTGATACAAGCCGATGGTGCCTGCAAAATCACATGGAAAACGGTTGAGAATCGACGTCTGAATTGGCGTCTAAATGAATAACTTTTAAAAATACTCAATCAAATTTCACACTAATCTTAATAATAACTTTTGTAATACTCAATCAAACTATGCCAAATTTATAGAGAAGTTGCCGTAGTACCAGCCGATGGTGCCTGCAAATTTACATGAGAAACGGTTGAGAATTGACGTTTGAATTGACGTTTAAATAAATAACTTTTAAAAATGCTCAAGCAAATTTCACATTATTCACATTAATAACTTTTGAAGTAATTAATCAAACTTCGCCAAGTTCACAGGGAAGTTGCCGTAATACCTGCCGATGGTGCCTGCACAATTACATGGTAAACGGTTGTGAATTGACGTCTGAATTGACGTCAAAATGAATAACTTTGAAAAAAATACTCAAGCAAATTGCACATGAATCTCATTGATAACTTTTGAAGTACTTAGTCAAACTTCGCCAAATTTACAGGGCATTTGCGGTAATACCTGCCGATGGTGCCTGCAAATTTACATGATAAACGGTTAAGAATTGACGTCTGAATTGACGTCAAAATGAATAACTTTTAAAAATACTCAAGCAAATTTCACACTGATCTCATTAATACCTTTTGAAGTACCCGATCAAACTTCACCAAATTTACAAGGAAGTTGCCGTAATACAAGCCGATGGTGCCTGCAAATTTACATGAAAAACGATTAAGAATTGACGTCTGAATTGACGTCGAAATAAATAACTTTTAAAAATACTCAAGCAAATTTCACATTAATCTCATTAATAACTTTTGAAGTACTTAATCAAACTTCGCCACATATACAGGGCAGTTGCCGTAATATCAGCTGATAGTGCCTGCAAAAGTACGTGAAAATCGGTTGAGAATTGACTTAGATATCAGCGAAAAATGGGTAAAAATAATGACAAAAATGCCCAGAGATCTGTGAAAACGCATTGTAGACAGTGGGTGTGTGGCTATTGCTACTGTCTTGGCATTTCTTTCTTTTTTCGTTTGACGACTTCTGACGTCAGAATCAGACGTCAAAAGCCGCCAAACAGTGAAAATAGGGTGTTTCACATCTCCCTTAATAGGGGCTATATAGGAAAAGCAATCTTTCCTCGTTCATTTTCAGCTAGGTATCATATCTTGAAAAAAAAAAAAAAAAAATCTATTGGGTCTATGTCGCTATAGTGTTGGTAAATACTCTCTCACTTCTGGTGACCTGCCCTGTCAGTTTGAACTGCTCAGTCACACATGTACAACGGGGGTCACTTACTCAGTGCTGTTTCAATGACGGCCCGCATTTTCAGCGCTCTGGCGACGTGGAAACAGTGTTGTTTCAGTGCATCACATTAATAACTTTTGGAATATTCTATCAAACTTCACCAAATTTACAGGGCAGTCGCCGTAATGGCTGCGAATGGTGGATGCAAAAATACATGTGAAGCGGTTGATAATTGACTGAGATATCAACGAAAAACGATCCACCGACGTTGGTACAATGTTGGCTCAGTGCTTTTCATTAATAACTTTTGAAGTAGTCAATGAAACTTCCCCAAATTTACAGGGCATTTGCGGTGATACCAGCCGATGGTGCCTGCAAAATTACATGGAAAACGGTTGAGAATTGACGTCTGAATTGGCGTCTAAATGAATAACTTTTAAAAATACTCAATCAAATTTCACACTAATCTTAATAATAACTTTTGTAATACTCAATCAAACTATGCCAAATTTATAGGGAAGTTGCCGTAGTACCAGCAGATGGTGCCTGCAAATTTACATGAGAAACGGTTGAGAATTGACGTTTGAATTGACGTTTAAATAAATAACTTTTAAAATTGCTCAAGCAAATTTCACATTATTCACATTAATAACTTTTAAAGTAATTAATCAAACTTCGCCAAATTTACAGGGAAGTTGCCGTAATACCTGCCGATGGTGCCTGCAAAATAACGGTTGTGAATTGACGTCTGAATTGACGTCAAAACGAATAACTTTTAAAAATACTCAAGCAAATTTCACATGAATCTCATTAATAACTTTTGAAATACTTAGTCAAACTTCGCCAAATTTACAGGGCATTTGCGGTAGTACCTACCGATGGTGCCTGCAAATTTACATGGTAAACATTTAAGAATTGACGTCTGAATTGACGTCAAAATTAATAACTTTTAAAAATACTCAAGCAAATTTCACACTAATCTCATAAATTACTTTTGAAGTACCCAATCAAACTTCACCAAATTTACAAGGAAGTTGCCGTAATACAAGCCGATGGTGCCTGCAAATTTACATGGAAAACGATTAAGAATTGACGTCTGAATTGACTTCGAAATAAATAACTTTTCAAAATATTCAATCAAAGTTCACACGAATCTCATTAATAACTTTTGAAGTACTTAATCAAACTTCGCCAAATTTACAGGGCATTTGCGGTACTACCTGCCGATGGTGCCTGCAAATTTACATGGTAAACGGTTAAGAATTGACGTCTGAATTGACGTCAAAATGAATAACTTTTAAAAATACTCAAGCAAATTTCACACTAATCTTAATAATAACTTTTGTAATACTTAATCAAACTTCGCCAAATTTATAGGGAAGTTGCCGTAGTACCAGCCGATGGCGCCTGCAAATTTACATGGAAAACGGTTGAGAATTGACGTTTGAATTGACGTTTAAATAAATAACTTTTAAAAATACTCAAGCAAATTTCACATTATTCACATTAATAACTTTTGAAGTAAAAAATCAAACCCCGCCAAATTTACAGGGAAGTTGCCGTAATACCTGCCGATGGTGCCTGCAAAATTACATGGTAAACGGTTGAGGATTGACGTCTGAATTGACGTCAAAATGAATAACTTTTAAAAATACTCAAGCAATTGCATAATAATCTCATTAATAACTTTTGAAGTACCCAATCAAACTTCACCAAATTTACAAGGAAGTTGCCGTAATACAAGCCGATGGTGCCTGCAAATTTACATGGAAAACCATTAAGAATTGACGTCTGAATTGACTTCGAAATAAATAACTTTTCAAAATATTCAATCAAATTTCACACGAATCTCATTAATAACTTTTGAAGTACTTAATCAAACTTCGCCAAATTTACAGGGCATTTGCGGTACTACCTGCCGATGGTGCCTGCAAATTTACATGGTAAACGGTTGAGAATTGACGTCTGAATTGACGTCAAAATGAATAACTTTTAAAAATACTCAAGCAAATTTCACACTAATCTTAATAATAACTTTTGTAATACTTAATCAAACTTCGCCAAATTTATAGGGAAGTTGCCATAGTACCAGCCGATGGCGCCTGCAAATTTACATGGAAAACGGTTGAGAATTGACGTTTGAATTGACGTTTAAATAAATATCTTTTAAAAATACTCAAGCAAATTTCACATTATTCACATTAATAACTTTTGAAGTAAAAAATCAAACCCCGCCAAATTTACAGGGAAGTTGCCGTAATACCTGCCGATGGTGCCTGCAAAATTACATGATAAACGGTTGAGGATTGACGTCTGAATTGACGTCAAAATGAATAACTTTTAAAAATACTCAAGCAATTGCATAATAATCTCATTAATAACTTTTGAAGTACCCAATCAAACTTCACCAAATTTACAAGGAAGTTGCCGTAATACAAGCCGATGGTGCCTGCAAATTTACATGGAAAACGATTAAGAATTGACGTCTGAATTGACGTCGAAATAAATAACTTTTAAAAATATTCAATCAAATTTCACACAAATCTCAGTAATAACTGTTGAAGTACTTAATCAAACTTCGCCAAATTTACAGGGCATTTGCGGTAATACCTGCCGATGGTGCCTGCAAATTTACATGGTAAACGGTTAAGAATTGACGTCTGAATTGACGTCAAAATGAATAACTTTTAAAAATACTCAAGCAAATTTCACATTAATCTCATTAATAACTTTTGAAGTACTTAATCAAACTTCGCCACATATACAGGGCAGTTGCCGTAATATCAGCTGATAGTGCCTACAAAAGTACGTGAAAATCGGTTGAGAATTGACTTAGATATCAGCGAAAAATGGGTAAAAATAATGACAAAAATGCCCAGAGATCTGTGAAAACGCATTGTAGACAGTGGGTGTGTGGCTATTGCTACTGTCTTGGCATTTCTTTTTTTTTCGTTTGACGCCTTCTGACGTCAGAATCAGACGTCAAAAGCCGCCAAACAGTGAAAATATGGTGTTTCACATCTCCCTCAATAGGGGCTATATAGGAAAAGCAATCTTTCCTCGTTCATTTTCAGCTAGGTATCATATCTTAAAAAAAAAAAAAAAAAAAAATCTATTGGGTCTATGTCGCTATAGTGTTGGTAAATACTCTCTCACTTCTGGTGACCTGCCCTGTCAGTTTGAACTGCTCAGTCACACATGTACAACGGGGGTCACTTACTCAGTGCTGTTTCAATGACGGCCCGCATTTTCAGCGCTCTAGCGACGTGGAAACAGTGTTGTTTCAGTGCATCACATTAATAACTTTTGGAATATTCTATCAAACTTCACCAAATTTACAGGGCAGTCGCCGTAATGGCTGCGAATGGTGGATGCAAAAATACATGTGAAGCGGTTGAGAATTGACTGAGATATCAACGAAAAACGATCCACCGACGTTGGTACAATGTTGGCTCAGTGCTTTTCATTAATAACTTTTGAAGTAGTCAATGAAACTTCCCCAAATTCACAGGGCATTTGCGGTGATACCAGCCGATGGTGCCTGCAAAATTACATGGAAAACGGTTGAGAATTGACGTCTGAATTGGCGTCTAAATGAATAACTTTTAAAAATACTCAATCAAATTTCACACTAATCCTAATAATAACTTTTGTAATACTCAATCAAACTATGCCAAATTTATAGGGAAGTTGCCGTAGTACCAGCAGATGGTGCCTGCAAATTTACATGAGAAACAGTTGAGAATTGACGTTTGAATTGACGTTTAAATAAATAACTTTTAAAAATGCTCAAGCAAATTTCACATTATTCACATTAATAACTTTTGAAGTAATTAATCAAACTTCGCCAAATTTACAGGGAAGTTGCCGTAATACCTGCCGATGGTGCCTGCAAAATTACATGATAAACGGTTGTGAATTGACGTCTGAATTGACGTCAAAACGAATAACTTTCAAAAATACTCAAGCAAATTTCACATGAATCTCATTAATAACTTTTGAAATACCTAGTCAAACTTCGCCAAATTTACAGGGCATTTGCGGTAGTACCTACCGATGGTGCCTGCAAATTTACATGGTAAACAGTTAAGAATTGACGTCTGAATTGACGTCAAAATTAATAACTTTTAAAAATACTCAAGCAAATTTCACACTAATCTCATTAATTACTTTTGAAGTACCCAATCAAACTTCACCAAATTTACAAGGAAGTTGCCGTAAAACAAGCCGATGGTGCCTGCAAATTTACAAGGAAAACGATTGAGAATTGACGTCTGAATTGACTTCGAAATAAATAACTTTTCAAAATATTCAATCAAATTTCACACAAATCTCATTAATAACTTTTGAAGTACTTAATCAAACTTCGCCAAATTTACAGGGCATTTGCGGTAATACCTGCCGATGGTGCCTGCAAATTTACATGGTAAACAGTTAAGAATTGACGTCTGAATTGACGTCAAAATGAATAACTTTTAAAAATACTCAAGCAAATTTCACATTAATCTCATTAATAACTTTTGAAGTACTTAATCAAACTTCGCCACATATACAGGGCAGTAGCCGTAATATCAGCTGATAGTGCCTGCAAAAGTACGTGAAAATCGGTTGAGAATTGACTTAGATATCAGCGAAAAATGGGTAAAAATAATGACAAAAATGTCCAGAGATCTGTGAAAACGCATTGTAGACAGTGGGTGTGTGGCTATTGCTACTGTCTTGGCATTTCCTTTTTTTTCGTTTGACGCCTTCTGACGTCAGAATCAGACTTCAAAAGCCGCCAAACAGTGAAAATAGGGTGTTTCACATCTCCCTCAATAGGGGCTATATAGGAAAAGCAATCTTTCCTCGTTCATTTTCAGCTAGGTATCATTTCTTAAAAAAAAAAAAAAAAAAAAAAATCTATTGGGTCTATGTCGCTATAGTGTTGGTAAATACTCTCTCACTTCTGGTGACCTGCCCTGTCAGTTTGAACTGCTCAGTCACACATGTACAACGGGGGTCACTTACTCAGTGCTGTTTCAATGACGGCCCGCATTTTCAGCGCTCTGGCGACGTGGAAACAGTGTTGTTTCAGTGCATCACATTAATAACTTTTGGAATATTCTATCAAACTTCACCAAATTTGCAGGGCAGTCGCCGTAATGGCTGCGAATGGTGGATGCAAAAATACATGTGAAGCGGTTGAGAATTGACTGAGATATCAACGAAAAACGATCCACCGACGTTGGTACAATGTTGGCTCAGTGCTTTTCATTAATAACTTTTGAAGTAGTCAATGAAACTCCCCCAAATTTACAGGGCATTTGCGGTGATACCAGCCGATGGTGCCTGCAAAATTACATGGAAAACGGTTGAGAATTGACGTCTGAATTGGCGTCTAAATGAATAACTTTTAAAAATACTCAATCAAATTTCACACTAATCTTAATAATAACTTTTGTAATACTCAATCAAACTATGCCAAATTTATAGGGAAGTTGCCGTAGTAACAGCAGATGGTGCCTGCAAATTTACATGAGAAACGGTTGAGAATTGACGTTTGAATTGACGTTTAAATAAATAACTTTTAAAAATGCTCAAGCAAATTTCACATTATTCACATTAATAACTTTTGAAGTAATTAATCAAACTTCGCCAAATTTACAGGGAAGTTGCCGTAATACTTGCCGATGGTGCCTGCAAAATTACATGATAAACGGTTGTGAATTGACGTCTGAATTGACGTCAAAATGAATAACTTTTAAAAATACTCAAGCAAATTTCACATGAATCTCATTAATAACTTTTGAAATACTTAGTCAAACTTCGCAAAATTTACAGGGCATTTGCGGTAGTACCTACCGATGGTGCCTGCAAATTTACATGGTAAACAGTTAAGAATTGACGTCTGAATTGACGTCAAAATTAATAACTTTTAAAAATACTCAAGCAAATTTCACACTAATCTCATTAATAACTTTTGAAGTACCCAATCAAACTTCACCAAATTTACAAGGCAGTTGCCGTAATACAAGCCGATGGTGCCTGCAAATTTACATGGAAAACGATTAAGAATTGACGTCTGAATTGACTTCGAAATAAATAACTTTTCAAAATATTCAATCAAATTTCACACGAATCTCATTATTAACTTTTGAAGTACTTAATCAAACTTCGCCAAATTTACAGGGCATTTGCGGTACTACCTGCCGATGGTGCCTGCAAATTTACATGGTAAACGGTTAAGAATTGACGTCTGAATTGACGTCAAAATGAATAACTTTTAAAAATACTCAAGCAAATTTCACACTAATCTTAATAATAACTTTTGTAATACTTAATCAAACTTCGCCAAATTTATAGGGAAGTTGCCGCAGTACCAGCCGATGGCGCCTGCAAATTTACATGGAAAACGTTTGAGAATTGACGTTTGAATTGACGTTTAAATAAATAACTTTTAAAAATACTCAAGCAAATTTCACATTATTCACATTAATAACTTTTGAAGTAAAAAATCAAACCCCGCCAAATTTACAGGGAAGTTGCCGTAATACCTG